>VWYK01090659.1:9716-47242 GCA_013399775.1 Semnornis frantzii | reverse complement strand
TTAGAAGAAAAAGTGGTTAGTAAAATTAATCGTCACAGAGGAGAAGCCAGAAGCTGCTAGCCCAGGA
Source organism: Semnornis frantzii (assembly GCA_013399775.1). Classification (NCBI taxonomy): domain Eukaryota; kingdom Metazoa; phylum Chordata; class Aves; order Piciformes; family Ramphastidae; genus Semnornis; species Semnornis frantzii. The sequence goes on along the minus strand of VWYK01090659.1, from coordinate 47,175 downwards.
AGCTATACCCTGTGACCCAGACTGCCTTATCTTTTTGTTTTGAGTACCTTTTCTAAACATCTCAGCAAGCCTATGAGTGAAGTAGACCTCACCATTGTTTTCTTCTCACAGCCTATAATATAATTTTCTCTGTTGAAATACTCCAATTAGCTCAAACCAGCACAATTGTTTTTCCTCACTCTGCTCTTCAAGGTGCAGCACTTTGTAAGTTTGTGGCCTGTTTGGTAAAAGAACAGGCCATAAGCCTGAAAAAAGAAGGCAGATCAAGATACATGTACAATGGGCACGTGGCAATTGGTCTTAGAGGCAGTTTCTGGTTGTTTCCTCTTTGTATCTGAAACGTGTGTGTCTGCACATGCTTATACTACCAAATATGATTGATAACCAAATTGTTAGGGGAGCAGAAGGAAATTTTTAGATACATTTGAGCAAGATTCTGGAGCAAGGCACTATGAATGCATCTGGTATATGCTGGTATACCTGACTCCATTGTTCTTCCTTTGAAAGTTGGAATGAAAGGAAAATTAAATAAACAAACAAAAACACCAAACACAAGACAAACAAGCAAAGCCACAAGGGAGAAAAACAAAACACATGGCTTTAGTTTCGCACAAACCCCATGATCCAGGAGAGGGGCTCATTCTATCTAGCTTGAAAGGTCTGTAATCTAAGATTGCTGCTTGGTGTCAACACAGCTAGTGGTGAGAAGGTGGTATTGTAGGAAGTAGAATCTGTAAACTTCCCTCTGTTCAGGTACTTGTCTCACCTTAACAGCAAATCTGTTGGTAGGGGAGAAGTTTAAAGTCCCTGTACTTTCTTGCCATAATATTTGGTAAAAAGTATAAACCAAGGAACATCATCCCCATTTCAACCCCATAACTCAGCACCAGGCATGTGGAAGCAGCTGAGGATACTGGAAGAGGATGTCTGAATGTCTGAAAATAGAAGATTCTCTGGTGGTTTCTCACTTTTCAACCTTGGAGAGCAGCTGGCCAGAGCTGTGTTTTACAGGATAAGGAATCAGTAAACAAAAAAGAATGCAAAATGGATTATGGACAGAACTTCCCAAAATGACTGCAGTACCTACATTGGATTTCAAGGACTTATTCCAACTTCTCTCAGTCTCATCAGTGCTATCAGCCACAAGTAGACTTGCTCAGACACCTCTTAGGCTAATTCAGAGCAATTCAGTACTTCCTCTGGAGCCACTTTTTGCTCTGTATCCAAAATAGGGCATTTCTTAGACCACAGATAGGTTAATTAGGGGTGCTTCTTTGGGACCCCTCATGGGAACATGTCTTCTGGATCCCACTGCTTGTCATATGCAGAAGCAAAATATTAGTGTCTCATTTCTGGTGTTGTTTGTTCAGCTGGCTCTTCCTCCAGCTTTTATTTTTAAAAGTTTTAATTTTTTTGTTTTTCTAGCTGGACAGATAAACAAAGCCACCCAGTTTAAGTACTGTGTTACAATTTTAATCTGAGCAAGGGAACATTTCCCAGTAGCTGTAGCCACGTGCACAAGAGCAAGGACCTGTGGCAATTAGCAAGTGCGGGGAGAGAATATTGGGTCATGTTGAGGCAGGTTTTTCAGTAATTGTATAGGGGCAACAATTAGAAGAGGCAGGAGGCTCATCAGATACGCTAATCCCCAGAGTAGGCAGTGGATTGCAGAACAGCCATCCAGTCCAAATGATTGCTCATAGCTCATGGTGTGCCTGAAGAACAGTGAAAACATCTCACCCTCTTCTGAGAGGCAACTCATAGGGGTGCGAGTGAGTGATGGGGCTGGGGGGAGCAATGTGAGTTCTCTTCCTTTTCTAGTCATAGTCCTCAGCTTCTGCAATGCAAAGAGAGCCTGGTGCGGACTGTCTTGTCCCTAGATCATCCTCTGGTGCCCAGCTCTTTGCCCTGGGGTGACATTCACAAACTGCAGCACTGGCAGCTCTCACAAGCAGGGCAGATGCAGTCAGCTGGGACATGAAGAGAAGCATGCGATGTACAAGGAGGTGCTGAGGCAGCTGGGCACGGTCAGCCTGGAGAAGAGAAAGATGTGTGTGTAGGGAGAGAATCTAGCTGCTGTTTGCTGAATGGGGGATTACAGGGAAGATAAACTGTTCTGCATGCCTAACAAGGACAGGTTTTTCATCTTCTTTCCTCATATTCCATGTACTCCAGGCCCTGCCCATCTTGGTGGCCTCTGCCAGACTTGCTCCAGTTTATTGATATCTCTCCTGCACTGAAGGGACTCAAAACTGGACACAACCCTTCAGATGCAGCCTCTTCACTGTGAAGCATAGAGGAATAATGATGTTTTGCATTTTACTGGCTGTGCTTTTGCCAGTGTTAACTGAGATGCAGTAGAGCTTCATCATTGTGGAGGCACACTGCTAACTAACGTTCAACTTCTTGTCCACCAGGACCCTCAGGCCGTCCCTGAAGAGTCAGCAAATTCCCAGCCTATCCTGGTGCAAGGCTCACTGCATCCAAGGTGCAAGAAGCTACCCTTGCCTTGGTTAAACTTCATAAGATTGTTGCTAGCACAGTACTCCAGCCCACTGCAGTCTCCCTGAATCACAGCCTGCTCTGCCCATCAACATATTAGCTGGACCCCCAGTTTGGTGTCCTCCTTGAAATCAGAGTGAATATGCTTGGTCTCTTAAGTCCAGATAATGGACAGGATGGTTTACATATCACCATCCCCTAAAAACTCACAAGATATGACAGATCTGAAATAAATTCCTTTAGAACAAACTCGAGGTTTTCCACAAAGTGAGAAATAAATATCTGTCTTCTGGAGATGTTTTAAATAAAGTGCTGGGCTCTTCTTGAAGATCCTGGGCCTCAGGGTTTCAGAAATTGCAGGAAATATCCAGAGACCTCACTACATGTTAACATTTAAGCTTATGGTTTAAGTACGTGCCTTTTGGTGTTTTGTAGTTTTGCAGTCCCTCCTTCTTTGTGGAATTACTGTATGTCCCTAATGCATAGCACATGGACTACAGAAGGGTCACAGGAAGGTGAAAGTTGTTTACTACGCCTCTGCCCTGCCCAGAACTGGTTCCTGTGATTGTCACAGGATGGGCTGTTGTTTGTTCTCCATGGAAGAGCTCTCTGGGAAGAGCGGTTGCTGCTGTTTTGAAGCTCCAGTTCTCTGGTATCTTTGGTCTCTTTTTGTACTGAAAGAGGTTAGTATCAGCAATGGGCTTGTTCATATCCCTTTGGGAGAGCAAGGTGTTGGTTCATCATGAAGCCAATGAGGGATATGCTACCAAGGACACTTCAGAAGCAATTGTCTGTGCACATCCCGAGATAGACTTGAGGCACATCCTTGCACATCCTGAGATAGACTTGAGGCAGTGGCCACAATTAGGACAACCATATGAAGAAGACAAGCAGAACTAGTGACTGAAAGAAAGATGTTAAACATATCTTGCTTGAACATTGGAGACTGACCACAGTCAACTATGGAGGATGATGGTGCATCTATGTATGTTAGTGAGCTTTCCAAGTGCCTGATTGATGTGTCTTACCCAAACAGGCCATCAAATCTGGAGGCAGGAAGCAATTTCAGGTCAAATTAGCTAACAAAAGCAAGTTTGGGTTAGTTGTTATTTTGCCTTCTGTTACAAGGATGTGATCTGCTTAGTAGGCACACATGGGAATTTCCCTTACTAAATTCCTCTGCCTTGCAGGCACCAAGGATATTGTCTCTTGTTGTCTTCATCAAGTGGGAAATTTTGTTACTTTTGGGGTAGTTTAAGCTTTTGTAAGAGCATTAGAGGTGTTCTATAGCCCATGGAGTGCAACCCGGCATTCCTGTCAGGACTGAATGACTGCTCAGGTTGCCCTGACTACTCAGGTTACCTGAATAACTACAGATTGCCCAGGGAGGTGGTAGAAGCCCCATCCCTGGAGGTCTTTAAGGCCAGGCTGGATGGGGCTCTGAGCAACCTTATCTAGTGTGAGGTGTCCCTGCCCCTAGTAGGGGAGTTGGAACTAGATGATCCTTGAGGTCCCTTCCAGCCCTGACCATTCTATGATTCCATGATTCTGTGACTTAGTGGCTGCCTCTAACTGCAGGAAGCTGAATTAGATAACCTGAGAGCTTCTGGTGCATGTTCTCAAGCCAAGAAGAACATATCACAGTTCTTTATAGTGGACAAGTGCTGGTCTTCTGAACCAAGTTCCATCAGTAAAAGTTATGTCCTATGAGGTCCTCAACCCCAAGCTCCCAAGATCCACTGACCAACCCTTGCCGAACTGCTGTAACAGGAACAAGCAGTACTGTTTGCTCTCTCTTTACATGCATCTAACCTATTAGGAAAGTTTTCTCCTAGGCTCTAAGATTAATTCCCAGCTGTCTGTTGACTGGTTTGAGATGAAAATTTTCATGGCTTCTAGAACAGATCTTCTCACAGATTTGGTCCAGATTGGGGGGAAAAAAAATATGGTGGAACATGTGTAAGCTTCCTGTGTATCAGAAAAGAAACAAGTATTCTACCAAGTTATTAGAATGACTGTTCTTAGTCTGTTTGCATATCCCTCTTGCCACAGAAATAGCCCAGATGCTTCTTTGAAAGGGAAGCAGGTATGTGGCAGACTCCATCTTGTGTAATACCTAATAGAAAGTCTCAGCCACCTCCCAAAAGATGAGTGTCATGTCTCCCCACCTTTGATAAAACATTGTTGACAAATAGCAGGTTTGCTGTAATTAGAAGTATAATAACTAGGAAGTGCAGCTCAGAACCAATTCAAGCATCTAACTCTCTCCAGCTGCTATTAAAGCTGATGTCTCAGGCAATCAGCTGCAAATGGGTATTATTTTCTAATTGTATCCACAGCTCCCTACATGTGAGATGTGAATGAGTGAGGTAAACACACGTGCAGCCAGCAAAACTCTCAGCTGGCTGTCATCCCTTCAGTGCCACTAATATAGCCCTCATTGATCCCAGAAGCTGTGGGGACCATGCTACAGTTTTCCAGAGTCCTCAGGGTCCAATGCAGTTAGCTAGAGAACTCATATCTGCTTTGTTTATGGTATTTTGATGAAGGGCCTGCTTAAAGATGCATAGATACTCTGCATGAACAGAGGACCTTCCAACCCAGGTGGCTATCTGCAAGCCATGCAAAAGGGCTGGGCTGGGCAATATGAAATAGCTATTCCAACATGATAAGTTACTCCACCTGTTTTATCTGGCCTTGGCTCCAGCCTTCATTCTAGTGGGGGTTGTCCTGTCTTGCCAAAACCTTGTTGGAAAGGACCTTGCAAGAGCCATCACAGTGTTAAAATCTGTGGGGAGATTAGCAGAACCAGAGTGGCCTTTCCTGGTTGGAGTGCTCCAGACATACCCCCACGGGAAGTCTTCCAGTGTGTTCTGTGCATGTGAATGGATAGATGTGTTTTACTTCTTCACTCCTGGTTGTAATGCCTGCATGGAGTCAGGGCTATATGATTAGTATCCCCTGACACTTGCAAGTGCCTCTTCCCTTCTGGGAATGTTTCAGAGCAAAGATACCATGTCTCTGGTACACATCAGCACAATACAGAAATGTCTGAGCAGAACATGAGGAAGAATGAAGATTTCATTAGAAGCACGTGGCAGGGCTGCTTCTGAGAAGATTTCATATGTAGTGTGCTTTCCTTCCTTCCATGACAAGTACTTGCTCGAGATGATAAATGATGGAGGGCTTTTCATAGTCCCCAGGTACTTTGGTACATGGTTCAGAAAGCATTTGGCTTTGCTTTCAAGCTGCATGTCTGGTATCCATCTCCAACTTCTAGATTCTATTTTGTGTTTCCTACAAATTAGAAACCTCAGCTGTCAGAAACCTTCCCTTCATGTGGATCCATGGATCTTTCTAATCTAAACAGATAAGCCTCATTCATCTCCTGCTGTGAGGGAGGCTTTCCAGCCTGTATCCTTGCCATTTTTCACCTGAATGCATTCTGTGAGTCAGCAAGCACTGTGTGACTCAATGAAAGCACACATAGGGCAAAACAGCCTTGAACTAAATTCATTGCTTGCTAAAGAACGTGCAGTGTTATTCTGGGCATCAACAAACCTTCGAATGATGGTACTGGATGGATTCTGGCCAGAAAGGTGTGCTGTACTGAAGGAAGGTGGGAGGAGGCCCTGGGAGCAATGCAGCAGGATTTGGAAAGAAGAGTTGGCTTCAGAGAGGGATAAGTGCGCTGGACTCACAGCAGATCAACAAGAAAAGCTACTAGAGGAGGACTGAGTCTGTGGGTAACTCTTAATGGGGTAGCTGCCCCAAACAATGCAGGAACTTGCCTCTTGGAGCTGTCCTTTCCAGTTCAGATGTAAGATGCTACCATTACTCTGAAATGGTCAGAGATGCATAGAAGCAGAATAGCTCCCATGGTACCACAGGGCCTGGCAGGCTTGTTAAAGCCAGAGTACAAAGTGCCCCACATGTAGGGAGCACGGCTTGAGATATCCTCATGAAACCCCTCTTCTCTTTTAAGAGAAGCAGGTCAAGGTAAAGAAAAATGTACTGAAATGGCTGGGATGGTGAGATACTGATGCAAAGGACCTGATGCAATCACCTCAGCACAGTTCCTGTTCCTCCTGGCTTGTGTGTTTCCTCAGCGCATGAGACATACGTTCGGAGGGTGACACCACTCCTTTCTCTACCCTTCCCATGCCCAGGAGCACTTCTGACCGTGAGAAAGTTCTGACATGCAAAGAAGACTCCTGTAACAACGCCTTGCTTGCTGTCATCTGAAAGCAAGTGACACCCTCTCTAATGACCAGGTTCAGAAATAAAGCAAATACACAAGGATTCACTCACCTGTCCCAGGTGATCACTGTTGTCTCCCAACCATACAACTGCTGGGGCTTTTCAGAACATGACTTGGTGGCACATTCTAGCTGAGGGATCAGAGGGACCTCAGGGACCTTCATCCTGGCACAGGCTGCTCTGAATATTGTGCATCTGGACACTGCTTGTGTAACGCAGGGGTATTTCCTGAAGACTTCTCAATTCTTTGGTAGAAAGGCACAAAATCCCTTCAAGATCATTCGCTGGTAGGGGAGAAGAGCAAAATGTAGCTCTAAAGCTTCCTTTCTCTGTAGTTTTGTGGGTTGCTGCCCCATAGACTAGAGCTAATGCATAGATTTGAGACCCTAATGCCACCTTTGCTTTCTGTCCCTCCCTGTGCTTGGCAAATTGCCCATGGGAGCCTCTGGTTGGCAGAAGGCAAGAGAGCCACATTGCACATGTGAGGGTGGTTTGGGAGCCTGGCTCACAGCGTCCAGAGGGAGTGTCTGCCACCATCGACAGCGTTTCCAAAGAAAGGAGCCAAATCCACCCACATGGGTCACGGAGACTGTGTCTCTCTGCCACACACCTTCCCTCTTGCCCAGCCCTGGCAGGGACTTAACGTTCCTCACATGTTCCCTTGCATGATGAGCAGAGTTGCCAATGCCTGCCAGGCTCTGTGGCACAAAGATCTGGCTTCAGATCGAAAACGTCTGTACAATCCAGGCATTTTGAGGGAAGGCTAGGATTTGGTTTGACAGGAGGAATGGGAATTGTGAAGTCACTCAGAAATCTAGACAGATTTCCCAGATATCTATTTCTAGATAGATAGATCCCCAGAATGTGATCAAGAGAATATATTTTAAAAAATTAACCCACCAAGAGGAATATGTAGGCTTGTGGTTCACAGAAAATACAAAATAGAAGAGGCTTGCTGGTCTAATTTTATGNCCCCCATTCTCCAGACTTGCTTTCCTCATGGCCAGAGCTTTGTGATTCCTGCAGAAGTAAAATAATCATTTTTCTCAGCATTCCATCCAGATGTGTTAGACTTTTCTGCAGTCTCAGAGACTGGCAGACATGGAGAGAGCCCAGAGTGAATCCCGAGCAGCTGAAACCCAATGTTTATTCATATTGTCAAAAGTGCTTTAAAAAATATCTTCCTTTAGCTTCCTTCATGAACTGCTGCTCCTCCAGAGATCCCCATGTATCTTCTCTTACTTTGGGTGAGAGCTTGAAACACTTCTTCTGTACGTGCTTTTGAAGCTAAATTAATAATTACCTGAAATGTTTAAAGTGCTGGTGTTCTTTCTGCATAGGGAGACACGTGTGTACAGAGGCAGGAGTGCTGGCAGGAATAGGGATACCTAGAAGTGGTCAGGAGAAGCAAGGGGCTTGCTCACAGCAGCAATCTTTCTCTCAGAAATGTAGATCCAGCAATGTCCTTAACTACAAGTTTAAATTTGGGCATCTGGATAAATTAAAAACAAGCCCATGTCCTAATGAGCTGTAAAATGTGGCCTAGCAGAGCCTGGAGCAGCATGTTGTATACTGCTCTCTGCTTTCCAGAGAAGGCAGCTCAGAGGGCAAGAAAATCCTGCGCGCTGGAGTACGAAACTGTGTAAGATCTCAACACCCCCATTTCTTGGCTTAATTTGGATGAGGAAATATCAGTAGAGAGATGAGGAACTGTCAGACATGAGGTCCAGGGCTTTTGCCTGTCTAGTGCCTCCACCATCTTTAGTACACCTGCCTTCAAGGCAGTTGGGAGCAGTTCCTCAAGACTGGAAGAAAGCAAGTGCTACTCCTGCCTTCAGGAGGATTAAAAATAAAGATATGAGGAACTACAGCCCAATCAGCCTCACCTCAACTAATCCTGGAAATCGTTTCCAGACTCATGAAAGACAAGAAGGTGATCAGGAGTAGTCAGCACAGACATGCAAAGAGGGAATCATCCTTAACCAACCTGATAACCTTCTGCAATGACATGCATGCCAGTGAGATGCCAACTGGCCAGTCATGCCATGCCACATTTTCCATGATTCGTGCATCTTTGTGTGGCAAGGGATGCAGTGCTGGGAGTAGCTAATGGTGGATCTCAGGGGATGAAATTTGAGAAGCTGGAATTCTGGGCAACTGCTCTCAAAGGGTTGGGCCTTTCAGCTGATGAACACCTTCTCAGAAGACTTCCAAGGTGCCTAAGAAGCTCATCAGTCAGCTTTCAACAGCTGTTTGTCCACATGTCACATATGAAAAACTATCCAGCTGCTGTGTCTCAGTGTCTGCTGCAGTTCTTCCTTCCTTTTCCTTCGAACAGCTCCTCTTCATTCAGTGGCTTTCCTGAAAAGATGACAGGTTTTCCAGCACTAGGGCAGGGAAGAGGGAGAGCAAGATACTGAACCTGGTTTTCCTCTGCTATCTGTTTCCCAGGCTGTGAGGAGAACCACAAACGTGCACAGAGAGTTTCCAACACCAGCTTGTCCTTTTGTGTTTGGAGAGAAGGGAGTGAAACAACACACCAGACTTGGGTTTAGCTTTCTTGCAGGGGATGGAACTGCTTCTGCAAGTGAGGGAGTGATTTTCTGTCCGTTTACATTTGCACTCAAAACCTAAAAGCCCTCCTGCTATTCCATAGGAAGAAATTATCTCTTGGTTTTGTTTGGAAGGTCCTTTCTTCTCATGTACCCTTTCCTTGCAGGGCCATTAGCTGGTGTCCATGGTTCAGCACCCTGCACTTCTACTGATTTATGAGCCAGTGCTTTGGAGCTGAACTAATGGCTCTGTGCTGCTCTACCAGCAGCACAGTGGTGCTGAGCAGTGCTTGCCTGCAGATCCAATGGACACGGATGACACTTTTTTTCTTTTTCTTTTTTCCCTGGCTTCCAGTTGCCTGAATCTAGCCAAAACAAGAATGCTGTTACCTGTCCTGAGTGTTGTGCAGCCCTAGCATCTCTCAGCTTCCTTTACAGAACATAGTCTGGCAATGGTGGTGCTTAAAAAAATGTCAACCAGAGAAAAGACAGGATGAGAGAAGACTTTTGTAAAACCACCTGTGACCCACATTGCAGCCTGCTACAGAGATGGAAGATGTCCACCACCAGCATGGTTAGGATCAGATTTCTGCCTTTTCCTTCAGAGACAAACTGCTGCACACACAGAAGCTCATCGTGCAGGAAATTGTGTCCCTTGCATTTTCAGACCTGCTTCCATCCCCAAATGACAACTATCTCTCCCCCACTCCCACCTAGATCTCATGCAGGTAATTCCACAAAAAAAACCCCAAACAAACAAGAAAACAACCAAAACCAAAACAGTGTGAAGGAAATGATGCTTCAGCTGAATTGCCAGAGATATTTCAGACAGAAAGAGGGGTATTTCAGAGCTTGGTAGAATTATCCCATCCAAAAGTCGTCAGTTTTAACTAAAACCCCTCACCTTATTTTGACAGAAAAAGAGACAATGAAGGCCACACTGAACAATGCAGTCAGCTGGTACTAAATTTCTCAGCAAATAGTTTTATTACCAGTCATGGACTTTGTTTTAAAGAGTTTAGCCAGGTGAGAGCATGGTGCAATTGACACCCCTAGATAAAATAAAGAGGTGGCTGTATGACCCTTTGTAGACAGCCACTCCTGAAAGAAGACAGTGGAAAGAGAAGAAGCACTTTTAATGCTCTGTGGTGAATACTGCCTCTACAAGGAGTTCAAAGATGGGCTTAGAGATAAAATTCACTGAAGCATCTGAAGACATGGAAAAGATCTTTGAGTAAGATGGCTGTGACTTCTTTTAATTTGCTTGTACCCAGAATGGGGGCAGTCACTACAAGTGTAATCTTTTAGGGATTCATAAGGTACAGATCTTTCCCTGACTAGTTTCTCAGCTGCAGTCAACCAAGTGAAAATAAAGATATGAAGCTCAGCCAAGAGCCCTTTAAAAATACTTTGTCCCACTTCAGTTAAAACTCATTCTTTCTGGTCATTGCACATCACTGAGTGTTCATCCATCTCCTTGTTCCAGCACTGACTTGGTCTGTGTTGACCAAATTCTGCACAGAATTTTAAGTCAAATTCATCTTTTGTTTCTCATTTCCTCCCATACCCTGACTGCTTTGAGCTGAACTCTGGTTTTGAGCACCTGTTGTTCCTAATACAACCCAGCTGTTTGACCAGGTGCCTCAATTAACTGAATGTTTTAAACAAAATGAAAACCAACTTGCTTAATGAGAAGAGATGCCATATTTTAGTTATGGCTTTCATGTAGCACCAACGTTGCCTGCTGGAAATCACCAGCCCACCATATCCATCTTCTTTATTGATGTTGAATTTGATGAGGAGAGCAATTTGTGACAAAAATCTCAATAGATGGGTGGCAGAGAATGTCAGTGGAGTCTTACTGAAAAAAAAACCAAACAAACCAAACATCAAGGCATCATGTTTAGAGGAAACATCATTCTTCTGTCAGTTCATGAATCATAGCAAACCATTTCAATTTTTTTTTTTCCTTTTAATTTCCTGATTTTTCTTTTTTAACTGTCCCTTGCCTACCTTGCAGAATTTCTTCTGTGAATGACTCCCCTGAAGGTGGAGGTCTGACTGTAGCTGCTAAGGATTTCAGTCATATGCTAACCTAGTTTTGTATTTGCTGTAACTTCTGTGAACCAAAACTGTGTCAGATTTCTTAGTGAATATACATTTTTAAAAGAAGCTGAGTAGCCTCCTGCATATACCTGAGGTATCATCAGCACACACAAACACACCCATGCACACCGATAATGCACAGGTACTCATACAGTACTCATTAGAGAGAGCTATTTTCAGATGCACAGAGGTTTATTATGAACAGTGGAAAATAAAATAAACAACTATTAAGAGCAATCCAGTAAAGCTCTATTAACTCTGCAGGAAATATTTGTCCTTTCTGACAGAGTGACAGGTTTATACTCACGTTTAGGCCAGTCTGCTAATACAGTCATTTTGTTTCCACAGCTCACCTCCGTGATAATTTTAAGGCCAAAGTTTTGTTGCTTAGATTTCATTTTTTGGTGCGTTCGACCCCATCCCTTGGGTTAAATTACAGAAAGGTTTAGGTGAGAAGGGTGGTTGGGGGTTTCTGTGCCTCTCCTTTCCCTCACATCATCGCAACCAGGTCAAGTCTGATGGTGGATCCTCCTGAAAGATGAAAATACCACCATGCCTTGGAGCACTGATCCAGAATCCTCTGTTCTTCTGGGGCAGATTTGTTTTCTCCTACTTCATTTGCATTTGCCTTACTTCATGTCTTTGCCCTGCTCTCAGCTGGCCTTTCAAGCATGGGCTGTTCCCTTCTCTTCTGGATCAAACAGCTCTAGCTGAGCTCTTTCATCTCTTTTCTTGTGACTTTGGGGAGAAGAACTATGGGCTTGTCCTAACACAAGGTAGGTTGGAGTCCAGATTTATTGGGAAAAGAAGCAAGGAATGACACCTGGTCAGTAGTGCAACAATCTAAACCCCAGATGCATTGTACCTTCTGCTGGTATCTGGGTGTGCTATATTTTCCCATTTGGACAGCTCTGTATATAGCCTGTTTTTTTCTCATGTGTGAATCACCTAGGTATGCTTGTTAAAAATGAGGTCAGTTAATTGAAATGCTAAATATGGCCTAAGATTCAATTTCTATTTTTGCCATGTCTGTGTTTAGGACAAATAATATTTTTCCCTCACTTGATTGTGAGCAGAAGGCTGCTCAGGACATACTGCATGAGAGTTTGCTTAACAGAGCAAACACTGACAGAAAATCCACCTCTCTGGTTTTGTTTAACCTCTCCACTACTGCACTGGTTTTTAACACTTCAAGAGCAGGTTTCACTTTTGATCATAAAAGCAATGAAACTGTGTTTAAAAAAAACCCCAAACCGGGGCAGAAGAGCACCTCAAACTGCATACAGTTGTGTGCACTCAGTCCTGCCTGCTTGACTGGACAAACCATATCTGGCAAGTGGTGACTGAGGCATCTGTGAAACCTGTGTTGGGAAAGGAAGCAGGGTGACTGTTTTATATGACTCCTCTCTTGCTCACTCTCCGAAAACACAATGTCCTCTTGATGCCGAAATNACAATGTCCTCTTGATGCAGAAATCTGCCTTGCTCTCAGAAATGGATGTATGTTGTTTGCGTTGTACAGATGGGCTCTGTGCCCAGGGAGGAGTGGATATCAGCTGGGTCAGCATCAAATGTGCTTGTTGGCTGGGTGGGACAAGTGCCTTTTGACTCTCAAAGGGCAAACAAGAGATTGGTAAAAGTGACAGGCATCTAGCCTAGCACACAAGACACACGAGGAGGGAAGGATACCATCACACTTCCAGCCCAGATCCTTAGCATTTTACTGAGACCTTTGGGATCTCTCTAGGTCATTGGCAAGAGTAAGACTCTGCCACAGCATCTGCCAAAGAGAAGATGACCAACAGGATCTTGATGTCCCCAGGTATAGACAGCTTTGCATTTAACAGGAAGAGAGTCTTGAATTTGGTGAAGGCCAAACCTGGACAGATCACCTGGACAATAATGGTATTGGAGGAATCACAGGCCAGACGTTGAAGGGGGGCTTGCATAAACCTCAGGGTCTGGAGCATGTACAACTTGCTCTTGCAGCTGAATGTTCTGAAATCAAACTAAGCTCTGTCAGTCAGTTCAAACCAGAGCATCTCATCTGCTTCTTTCTATATGTCAGAGTGCAGATGGACAATGGTAGGGGTATGAGAGAATGTGGCCTTCTCTCCTGCCTAGGTCTGCAGAGTTGCTTTCTTTTATCCAAACTAGATCTCTCTGCTCTTCTCAACAGAGACCTCTCAGATAAAGGTGTTTAGGAGAAAATGCTCATAAAATATACTGCTTGAATGGATAGAAAGACTAAAAGATCAAGACATTGGAGATGTCTTCCCAGTTCTAAAAATAATGCATGGACACTCAAGGACATCAAAACAAACTTGATCTCTTGCATAGGAACCATAATGAACCCTCTTCCTTGGAAAAAAGAACCACTAGAACTCTGGGTCATGGTGCATTTCTTCTCATTCTTCTACTCTGTGCCTATCTACCCCTTATCTATATGCATACTGTACATAGATAAAATATTTGTGATCACAGGCATCTGCAAATATGCAGATGAACAGCAAATCCAGCTCTGCTGCAGGTAACTGGAATTTCCACCCCAGCAACAGCAGCTTTATTAATTTGCCAAATCACATTGGCTCAGGATTAATTATGCAAACCATGATACTGCACATGGGCTCTATGAGCTTGTTAATGATTCATGGGCATTTTAGCCTCTGGGAAGCAAAAATGGGCAGGGAATGTGCCTTCAAATAAGACAGGCAGTTCACCCAAAATGGTGTAGCTTTCTTGTCTGCCTTCTAACAATAGCATTAGACCTCTTCCTCCTGGAGACTTCTCCACAGGGCTCACAGGTAGGCTCCAAGATAAAAACAAAAGGTCTTTTTTTTTTTTTTTTTTGTTTCTTCTTTGGTGGTTTTTTTGTGTGTGTTGTTTTTTTTTTTTTTTTGTGGTTTGGTTTTGCTGTTTGTATTTTTAAAATTTTCTCCCCTGAGTAGTTTCATTTGTGGTCTTACAGCATTGCTACTTGGAACTGGAGGGAAAATCCTTCAGAGGCAGGAGTCCTGTGTGGGTCTGTGATATTCTCAGGTCAACATCCCATAGCCATACACTGGCATGAGATCAGCCTTACTCACTATCCATCCTCTCTCTGTTAAGGGCCAGGAAAAGTAAGAAGTAAAAACTTGGGGCTAGCATGGTCTGATAGTAATCCTGGGTACCGTCCTGGGCACCAGTTTTGTGGGACTGCTGGAATTCCTGAAGCAGAGACTCTGTCTTTGCAATTAATAATCCTTGAAGGATTTTTGTGTCATGATCTAATTGCTCCTTGAACTTGTGAGAGCTTTTAACGTGCACAACATCCTGTGGTTTAGTCTGTCCATGCTTTAATTATGCACTGTGCAAAGATGTCCCTTCTTTGGAAACTGTCACCTAGGGTCATTTCTCCCTCTAGACCGCTCCTGCTCTAGCTTCTCCTGCTTTTGTACCATCCTGGTTGGTCAACATGTGAGCCAAGCAGCACAGGTCCAGGTGTACTTGCCTCTGTGACCCTCCTCCTGCCTACTCTCCTTTAGAGGATTAGCCACAAGTGCACAGAAAAGACACCTTGCTGAATCCCATCTTGATTTTAAATAGCAGGGAAAGTCAGCATGTTTTTAAGATGAGTGATCATTTTGTCATCTTGGAGATGGACTTCAGTGTGGGTGTGAATCAGCCAAGTGCTGCAGGTGTGCATAGCTCTGAGTCTAAAAGCTTTCCTGTTGTGGTCCTGCTGTCTAATGCAGCTTTTGTAATAGCAACCAATTTGTGGAGTAAGTATGTCCAGGATAGGATCACAGAATATTTTGAGGACATGACCTTTGAGCCACGAACAAAATTGATTAGCAATGAAGCATTTTATTAAAAACAACCTCTTCTGGAGGAAGCCCAACTCCTGGAACATGTGCCTGGTGTGATACAGAGAGCCTTTGTACGTAGCTCCACTTAAAACTGTGGTCATAACATCAGCCAGAGACCTCATATCCATGATCTGCTGCTGGCAGATTGAAAAGATACATGGTAGGTTATTTGGAATCACTGATAAGGATAATGACTGTGGTTTAGTCATCCCTTTCAGACTAAACCTCACACCTTCTTGGTACCATCAGCTACAAGCAACCCCTGGACACTAGCTGCAATGCACTGTGTCGTAGAAATGTGCCAAGTGGAAAGCTGAGCTGCTGCAATACTCTGTTCTGTCCTCACTGGGTTAGGAATAGGATCAGGCAAAGGGAAAGACTTGCCTTAGGAGGAGATTTGTCAACAAGCCTGAATATCCATCCTCTTTGGAAAGGTGATTTTCTGGTGTAGTTAAAATGATCAGCTTAGCTGAAGATATTTCTTTATTTTTCTGTTTCACAAGTAGCTTCATTACATTGGTGTCCTCCATGTCTCCAGCTTCTTCTTGACTCTGTCCTTTCATTATCTTTTAAGCTGGTTTTGCAGAAAACTTGTTCTGAGGCCTAATCTATTTACAGAACTCAGGAGGCTTCACCATGTCTCTGAAGGTGCTTCATCCATCAAATGAGATTTTGAGGCTTTCTGGGGACACCTTCAAGGACCCTGTTGACCTTCACTTTTTTTCTTTGTCTTAGTTGCACAGGAAAAAATGAGCCATTACTGCTGAATGTGTCTAGAGTAGTTCCCAAGATTAATGTCTTAATTGAAGTGGCAAAAACTTCTGTGATTTGATCTAACTGGTTGCATTATGTATGTGGTAGCTTCTCTGCATTTTCTCCATATCCTGCATGGCTGATCTGACCTGACCATTAAATCTCCCTACCTTATCCTGAGTGTCTGCCTAACTCCCTTGGAGGTTTAAAAGCAGAATTCTGAAGAGTGTGCTCACTAAGGGCAGGGCAAAGGACAATCCTCATGTGAGAACAATGCTCAGCCTCTGTATATTTCTGAAATTGGAGAAGTTACTCTTACTGGAGAAATGGGGAGAGACAGGCAAAGGATCAGGGTCTGACTTAGCTGAAATCACCCAACAAGCACAGTGTTGTCCTCGAACAAGCCAAGACTTTTCATTCCAGTCAGCTTTGCTTATTGACATTGTTTGACATAGGGCAGTGGTAGAGTTACCCCAGCTGCAGCCAGAGAAGCCAATTTGATTGCATTAATAATAAACCTTCAAAGACAAACTTACATGGAAAGCAAAGTGTGGGTTAATTTGGGTGAGTTTTCTGCTGAAGTATGCTAAATCAGTCATCTCTTCCTGGCTTGTCCTCCCTGGCAGATTAGTGCAGCTTGTAACTTGAATAACATCTGCAGCCTGAGTCCTACCCACAGTACAATCCTCTTTGACTGAAGCGTGGTGGTGCTTCACTGTGATATGCTAAAGGCTTTAACACCACAACTCCACTGTCCCAGCCCAGGGCTCAACAGCCTTGTGCTGATGTGAAGGTCTATGTGGAAGGTCAAGTCCAAGTAGCTCATTAGATGCTTAGTAAATCTAGGCCTGGTCTTGCTAAAGGCCTCTCATGAGATGGATAATACCAAACAGCCAATGTCTCAAACCAGGACAGCCACACTTCTGTTATGGCTGATGCAGAGGATCAGATATCTGCATCAGATGATTCATCCAAACTGTCTTAAGAAGAATGAATCACTGGCTGGCAGTGGCTGGGTCTCTCCCCTGCCTATGACATGTAAACCAGCAATCTCAGCATGGGCCTTCAGTGTTCCCCATGTCTGCAGATGGACTTTCACTGGTCTCCTGGAACACAGGCTGAGCTACCTGTGCTTTGCTGCCATGGGAGAGAGCAGCAACCTGCAGGTCCCACCTATTACTTATTTCTGGGTACTGGCTTGTGGAGATAGTTGCCCATGCTGGGTTTTCTGTCCTGAGGTACAGAGAGATAGCACACTCCAGAGTCTGAAGGGAAAGAAGGATAAAATCTGATAGAAATTGACCCCTGGGCCAACAGCTCATAGGATTGAGCGGGCTCTCTATCTTGCAGAGCCTTTACGAGAGCATGCATCTGTCTAGATGTGACTGGCAGTCTTATCATCGCATGCCAATGACTCCTTTGCCTCACTGGGGGAACAGAAGGGGTCTTGAGTGACCTGAACAGAGGATGTTCTTCATAAAGTATAGGTTGCTTGCCAGCAATGGGTATTGTCTAGTGACAGTTGACATTTAATATCGAGGCTGAACCATTGCCTCCCTGGGAAGCGTGGAGCTGAGCTCCTGCCAGGTTGTACTGGTTCTTTCAATTTTATTTTCTTTAACAAAGTAAGCACTACATCTCCACTGTCTTTTTTTGCTAAGTCTAAACTAATTACCTGAATGTGTGTAAAAAGAGTGCTCTGAGTCTAATGAGTGGCTAGATGCAAAGCAGCATCGATAGGAGCCCTTTTCCTTCACTCATTCAGCGACGAGTCAAGGCAGTGGCAGGGACTGACTGCGCCTGTGCATGGCTGAATCATCTGATTTTATTTTCGTTCATCACCTCCTCTTTCTTTTCTCTTCTTCCATCTGCATGTGTGACTCCATGCTGCACAAGGAGCTGGCAGTTGTGGTCCCGACTCATTCTCTCCATTGTCTCATTACAAGTGTCTCTTCATGTCTTGAAGCGCTCCAGTCATTTTGACATGACAGTATTCCATCCACTGGCATACCAATAATGTCTATCATTATTCTTCAACGATTTTTCTCTTGGACAGAAACAGCTGTGACAGCAAAGACCTCTGAAAACTCAGTTTCTTCCCTGTGCACACATTTTTGTGCACACTTTGCCTAGTCGTATAGGCACATCAGAGCCTAGTCTTCTGCATACAGGCCTGGCACTGGTGTGTTCAGGGAAGTTGTGAAAGCATGCCTGCAGCCAGTAACTCTGACAGATTAAACAACTTGTGATGTGAGGTTTTGGTGCTTGCTGAAGGCCACAATGAGGCAAAATCAAAGGAAAAATAAACTTTTATACTCAGAAGAGCAGGGAGATGGATCACATAGAAAAACAGGCTGAATACTATGGCACCTGGAAAAGGCTTCCTATTTCATATTTTAAATGAATGGCACTATCAATACATCAGTGTCGTGGGTTTAAAGAGCTGACAGAGTAAATCTCTCAAATGAATTGGAGAAAAAACACAGAATTGTATTTGGAGAGAGTTACAGATAGAAATTACAAGGCAGATACAGAATCCATAAGCGAGCCCCCTTGAATTTTCCCCCAACCCAAAACTAAATCTATCATCCTCAGTGCTCCAATCCTCCCCCCCATGACTCTGCGATCCAAGAGGCCTAAGCACAGCCTCTGGGCGCCCCAACCAGGCCTATCCTTACATGTTTGTCCTGATAACGCAGCTCCTGCCCGGCTGGAGGGGGAGGAAAAGAGAACAAGCTGGCCTGGCCCTGAGCTTATGAAGAGAGAGCAGAATTGTGGGATTGAATAACAATCTTTAAGTCCCAAGAGGACTTTCTTAACCCTATAGTTCCCAACCTGGGACAAACAGCAAAAAGGAAACTAGAAGCCACATCCAAGGACTGGTGTTATGTTTGTACTGTCTTGTGACAGTAGTGCAGAGCACAGAGCTGCAGCACTCTGTAAACTCAGATTCACCTCCATCTCTCTGTTCCAGTCCCTTGTGGTGGATTGTTTTCAAAGACGATTTAACTCACAGTGTTCTTCTGCATGTAAAAAGCACATCTGTCTCCTTGGGTCAGAACAGACCCCTGTGTGTTGGTGGTCAAGGTATCAAGCTCATAAAGATGTCTTCTGTGTCAATAAAAAACAGAGTAGGATGTATCCATCTGACTTCAAAATGGGTTTTTACTATTATAGGGAAGTGGTAACATGACACACTTCATCCTCTGAAGGGTGCAATACACAAGGACACAGAATTGTGCAGGAGCATGGACACTATTTAGCTCCTCTCAATTCTCCCCTCTTCCCAGAACCTTTCCATTGGTTACACATATCAATTAAGTACAGCTCACACACCCTATGAGGCAACTAAGTGCTATTTTACTTATTTTTATTATGAATGGGGAAACAAACATTACTGACTTACTGGCACGTGGCTTCAAAGCCTCTAGAAGAGCACAGAGTCTCTCCATCTTTGCTGTGTCCCCTGGGTTTTCTTCCTCTCTTACTGCTTTTCTGGGTGAGTTGGACTCACTCCACCACCTTCCCACTGCAAAAATGCCTGATCTCTGGAAAGCACTCTAGGTCCTTTTTACATTGCCCTGGCTTTGCTAAGAGCCTGTCCCACAGGCTCTCAGTCACCCACATATAGCCTGATTTTTATTGGACAGAAAAGCAGCACAGGGCAGGCAGGTCTGCTCCCAACCCTGAGCAGGCTCAGAGAGCACTGGTGGCATTGGTAGAGGCAGAATAATTGGTTGTGCTGGGCCTAGTGGGGGTCACATATTAACAAGAAGCTGGAAATGCCAACTAGGCTGCCTTCGTGCTTGATCGATGCAGCATGATTTAATTAACTCAGGCTTACATCTGAGCATTGCCCATTAGCATCTGGTATTAAAAACTCTCTGAACTGTCTCAGCTTAGCAGCTACCTGAAGGAAGTCACTTGACATCTATTCAGGAGATTTAATTGTGCCATTATGTGCCTATGTATGGTGCTGAGTGCCATTTAACCATTGGCCTTGATGGCTGATATATTACTAGGCCTGATTAAGTAAGTGTGGGAGCTCACTATGTGGTTCCCCATGGCTCCAGCAGAGACAATACCAGGTTCAAGACAAATGCCAAGGTGGTTGTGACCTGCCATTGATAAGCTTGGATCTGCAACCAAAACTTCTTTGTTTTACTGTAGAGACAGAAGGTATTAGAACTAGCATGAGGAGAAGAGCAGTGCACGAGGTAAGCCATGATACTTTCCAGCAATTTGAGGAAAGAAACCAGCACTTAAAATAGCTATTGCAAATTAATTTCAACATCAACAGACCACCCCAAGGAGGGGGAACATTTTAAACAACATACTATGGACGCCTGTGAGCCTAGACTGCTAGGATGTCTCTTTCCCCTTTGCTTTCCAGTTCTGGGCTCCCAGCGTGAATGAGATGGGTCCATTCAGTGGTCACTGCTGGGACTGAAGATGGTGTAATGTGCAGCACACCTGGAGAGTCAGGCAGAGACTCAGTGAGCACGGGCATGGCAGAGGGGCCCTCCAGCCTGCGAGCTGGGTGCTTGCCTGCTAAGGCTGTTACTTATGCAGGCAGTCCCCCCACCTCTGCTTCACCCCTAAGCAATGTACCTGTAGGAGTCTGTCAAGGCAGCAGCCTCTGCTGGTGTCCCAGCATTACCAGCTGACACTCACTGTGGCAGAACAGGCTCCAAACATCCCTCCCAAACTGAGCAGATCCTGTCCTGGGCACGTGTAGGAGCCCAGGTGTCTGCACAGGCTGTGGGTGACAGGTGGGAGTGGGTGCAGTGCCTTGGGGCTGGGACCAGCTGTGAAGGTGGCTGGATGATTCTGGTAACCTCCCACTTTGGATATCTGACCCAGCACCCAATGAAGAAGCACAGGCTGGAGCTGATGTGCTTATGAGAGAGCACTGACATATATCAGGCTCCTGCAAAAGCAGGTACACACATGCCCCTGCTGGGCTGGACACCTCCCCATGTGCATCCAACTTTTCTCCTCAGATAACATTACCCCTCTTTAAATTTTGCCAGAAGAAGAGAAAAAAAAGAAGAAGTTTAAAAGGCAGCAACTTGGCAGGTCACAAGAGAGCCCAGCATCTCTAAGAGCTCGTTTCCGGTGGCAGTTTGATCAGGTTTCTATACTCATCACTGCATTTCCTGTGGGGGCATTTCTGACAAGCTTTGTGTTTCACATCCTGTGGTCCCCCTCTTGCCTCTCGTGCTCACAGGATGTTCACTGCACTACGAGCAATTTGGGGCTGCTAAACTGCTTGCCAAAAATAAGCAATGGCTGAGTGTTGTGGGCATTGCGGGGTGAGCGGAGTGAGCTGAGATACTGGCAGGCAGGGTGGGCTCTAGGGGCTGAGGCCTGGAGGCTGTGCCAAGGGAGTGCTGTGTATTTAACAGCTATGTCCTATGACCTGAGGAGAGTCCTGGGAGATAGTGACTTCAGACCAAATTTTGTTCAGTCCTCTCTGAGTACCCCTTTGGCTTGACTGTGCCTGGTGGCACTACACTCCTGCTGAAACCAAGGAAGCGCTGAGCTGAAGGTTTCAGTACGGACTATTAACCTACAAAGAAAGAGGCACAGAAGTGCAGGAAGTGAAGAAATAACGCAAAGAGAAGAATTATGAACACATTTTTCAGATGAACCCCATTCTTTCCTGACAGGTCCATTTATCAGTGAATACCACTGATTTCCTCTCATTGCAATTCCAGCAGTGATATTTAACTGTGGAGCTAAAAGTCATCTCCAAAGGGAGATTTAGGGAATTATTGTGATTCCCAAATTGAAGAGTGGGGAAAAGCATACTACTTGCTCACTTAATTGACTTGCAGAACAAATGTTTATTCCTCACCAGTGAAAAGCCATAATCTTTTCTTGACACTTGTTACATTTACGTGGGATTTCCTTGACTTCTTTCTTTTTCAATCAAAGCCTGAATTTTGTTCTGTTGTGCCAGTGTAAACCCAGGCCAACTCCATTACTGCTCCCAGGCTAGGCTGACTGCAGTGGCAATGACTCTAGGCATGTCTACACCCTCCTATGAATACTTTGCTATGTACCTACCACAATGAGGAGGAGAATTTGTATTTTTGTGAGTTGCCTGGGAAGGAGTTTTCCAGATGGGGACCTTGGCAATGGGGCAGTGTAAGGCTGTGGCTGGCAATGAAACCTGTTCAGGACCTTGGGTACCCTGCTCTGAACTATTAAGGAGCTTAGCAGGATGGATGTGACTGGACTCTGCCATAGGCTGCTCTCAGGGGCAGAGGAAAGGTCATCAAAAGGACCGGATACTCTTTTGTTTTATGAGGCTACAGGTAACTGAAGTTCATCATAGATACTACAGTTATGGGCTTGTGAAAAAAGTCATGTCAGCAGTTGTAGTTCCCATTAAAAGAGGAAGAAAAACCTCATTAAACAGCTTCTTGTTTGTCAGAGGAGATCATGGGAAGAGTCAAATAAACAATCCCCAATTTCCAAACAAATGCAGTCTCCCACTTTTCCAGGGTGTAGCAAATAGCCATCCAGAATCTTGGCATGGAGAGTCAGTGACTTAGCAAGTGCCAAATATTGTAAGCATTTGTGGAGGAGTGCATTGGCCAAGGGAGCCACCTCTTCTGATGGAAGCCAGGGTGCGGCTGGCGGCAGCATAGCTCCAGCTGAGAGGGCTTAGCCATAACCCTGCTTTGATTGGTACATTTCTAGCCTAGGCAAACTGCCCAAAATCCAGGAGATGGGGCCTGGCATGACCCTCATACTGGCTCTAGGTGGACTCCTGCTGAGCAGCATGGCCCTGGTGCATGAGGTGTTGAACACCTCACACCTTGGGGAATGGGTACCTCACTATCCTACCTGTCCTTACCAGCACTCGGGGCTGGGTCCCACATGATGGGCAGGTGTGCCCAGCCTCACCTCCTGGCTTGCCTGCAGAGCATGGATTAGTGCACAGACACCAGTAATTAGGGCCACGTGCACTGAAAACATTAAGAGGCCATTTCATCAGCGCACAGACCCCTGCCCTTCCTCTGGTCAGATGTTGGAGAGGCCACTCACTGAGACCTGTGGCCTCTTTCTCCCGCATTTTACAGCCTGTGGGTAGGAACCACATTATTTGATTGCTGGCTCAGTGGCTTGCGGGGTTTGCCAGGCACTGTGGAGAGCCCAAAGGCAGGGGACTGTGAGCATCTGTGGGGTACACAATGTGCAGTGTGTTGACTTGGGCCCTTTGCAACTGTTGGCAGCTGTCTAGGGGAGGTTTTTAAGGCTAACACTAGTTGTCCTCCATTCAGCATGAGTGGAGCTGGAGTTGGGTCTGGAATAACCTGGACAGTGCCCTGCATGGAACAGGTAGTGAGCCAAAGTGGGCATTCACAGCCCTAGACAGCCCTCGTACCTTTATCAGCTAAATAAGCACAACCTTCCCCTTCCTGACTCCTCTTTACTGAGTTTCTCCTGAAAATCTCACCCAAAACAGACTTGGGATTTTTACTGCCCTGAATCCAAACTACAAAGGCCATAGCCATTGGCTTGAGATGTTGAGGCATTTATCTGAACTTGGGATCCTAAGTGAGAGACTGCAAAGCATGGTGAGAGGCAAGCCAGCCAGGGACTGGCTGCAGGTAAGAGGGAAGGCAAGAGCTCTTTCAGGCAGTCACAGAGATACTACACCAGAAGCCAGAGATGAGGACAGGCATGCAATTATAGCTAGGACAGAGGAACAAACCCTGCCTTACTGGCCAGCAAGAGGTGAAAGCAAAGCATGATCTGGTTGTAAGGTAACTGCTCTGCAACATCCTTCGAGATGCAGTGGCTGAGCATATAGGAAGTACAATAAGTTGGACATGGAAAATGCAATTGCAATGGACACTTTGCCCCTGGGAATTTCCTTTGGGCAGTGGAAAAAAAATCCTGACACCACCATGCACAATGTAGAGCAAGCACACATCTATTTTTACTGCCGCCCAGGGCTGTTCCTGTGCCAAGGATGCCATTTCTGCTTTCTGCCACTAATCTGTTCCTCAACTAACCATTTCAGATGTGGTTCAAAACAGTGCTGCTCCTGGTTTTGGAAAGGGAGAGGTCCATGCCAGCACAGCACTGAGGTAGGCGAACAGGTACTTGGTGGGCATAGTCATCTGAACACCTCTGAGAGATGTTTTTCCTTCAGCATCATGAACGTCCTAACTCTGACAGCACCTCTTCACAGACAGGAGTGATGCAAATTAGGAGCAGCCTGCTGAAACCCATTAGCAGGCAAGCAGAATGAGCTGTTCCATCTGCTGTTTATTCCTTTCAGCTTCCTCAGGGGGAAACCTAAGCACGGGATAACAGCTTCACAGCCTTCGACCCCCGGGCTCAGCTTGGAGCTGCTGGGGGCTCAAACCTCCCTGCAGCAGCTGCACAGAGCTCAGGCAAGGCCCCCAGGACCTTCCCAGTGGAGCCCGGATGCCAATGGCCTGGGATGGTCATCACTTGGTGTCTCCAAGGGAAGCCCAGGGCTGAAGAGTTTTCTTTCTTCCAGGTTATTTCACACAGCACAAGCCCAAAGCATCGCAGCTCCATAACTGTGCATATGTGCATCCTAGAAACAAAAGCTCTGCAGTCAGCCCTGACAAGCCAAAAGTGGGTCAGGTGGAAATGTGGGAGACCAATGACTCATCTTGTGGTTGACTGGGCAATTTGGGAGGAGGAAAAAGCGCCTGCCTCTAGGAAATGGAACACATTTCCAATCCTTTTTTCCCTCTGCCCCTAATCCTAACATCTCTTCTTCCAACAAAATGATAATGCTAGAGGGTCAGCCCTTAACACCCTGACCCTGAGAGGGAGCGTCTAAGGACCCAAACATGCCAGCAAGGCTGAATATCTGTTCGAGTTGAAGGATCTGGGCCCCTCCTGTTACACACTTGAGTGTGATGGGCATTTAACCGTTCTGAGCGGGTGGGTGTCTGACCTTAATGCATTGTTACACCATCACATGCTTGGCAGGGGACATGAGAAGCCATACATTAAGTATAATAGATGGTCTGGCCTCGAGGTTGCAGGGCCAAGGAAGGGGCCATGCTGCCTGGTGCATCTTCAGAGCACATTTCTGCTGCTTCTGGGTTGGAAGCACACAGGGTGTCAAAGGAGGAATATGCCCACCCTGACGCCCTAATGTTGCTTCCATGCGCAGAAAGGGAAGGGCACAAAGCCAGGAGATCACAGCTGCTTGTTAACAATATTTACTCATTATGCTGAGCAGGCAGTGCTCAGTAATTCATGAGTCTGGCCAACCTTCCCTGCTGGGATTTCGCGTCTCACGGCCAGTGGCCATAGCAGCTTCCCAGCCTCCCTGTCAGCATGTGTAGTGCTGAAAACCAGGGAAGTTCTGCTGTGCAGTGGACAATGCAGGATGTCATAGCTTCTGGAGAAAAAACGAGACAAAGAGGACATTTTGACTTCCCAGGGAATTCAAACTAAGGAAGAGATGCTGTAGGAAGGTGAGCATTGCTGGGCAGTGAGGAGCTGTCCGTGCTGCTGTGAGGCTTAGATGAGGATGACCCTCGGCTGTGTGATGGCAAGTTAAAAGCTGAATCTGACATGTTTTGAGTGGAGGTGCTATGGTGCAAGGGGAGCTCCCTCCTCTCTGGCCCTGGGGGCCCTTTCGCTAGGGACAGTCTTCAGAGAAGGGGATGTGGCCACCACCCACTTCTTCCTTTCCAAGTGGGTAGGAAACAATGCTAATGCAAGACAAATTTCTCCTGTGTCAGGGAAAAGGAAATGGACTAATACAAAGCAAATCTGCAGCAGCTGAGCATGCCTGTGCTCCCCATGCAGCAGACACTGGCAATGCATAAGCAAGTGTGCATGTCCCAAAATACTCACTATTGAACTGGTAAGGCTGTGGCAAAAATTCATGTGTACATTTAAAATCACCAGTTCATCTCAGTCCCTTTCCCCAAGAGACCCTGACACATGCACATCAGTTCTTGCCATATGCCCTGGTCTCACCTTCCTAGGGAGGAAGTATGCTCTTCCCACACAGCTTCAGTGTTTCCAGGGTTTTCACAGTCCCTAGTGCTTTGACATAGATACATTTTTCCCAACAGGCACAGTCAAGGAAGTTCAGAAAAAACCTGAAAGTGTGGTATAAGAAACAGACCTTTTGCCCATCGCCCTTTCCTGAGGCATCAGACATAGGGGAGGGTGATATGGGACATTTCAGTGATGCAGGATGGGTTTCCTCAGCCATCCAGCAGCAAAGGTGTAATACAAGGTGAGAAGGGTGAAAATCATCAAAACATATTTGATGAGAATTAGAAAGTTCATCTTTGTCCCAAGATCTTTGTGATTTTTTTCCAAATGCACAGAAAGAGGGAGACCAGACCTTCATGTGAGGAAGCCAGAGCACATCCCTGCCAATTTACACCCCACATAGATGGAGAGAAAGTTTTCACTTGGCCCAGGAGATCTGCAGGAGAGATATTATTGTCCTGCTTGGAATTTTTCTGCAAAGCAGTTACATGGCTACAGTTACAGAAATTTATTTTTTAAAATGTATTTATCCTTACAGATAAAAGTGAGCTTTTCCAAGGCTAAACAAATGCAATGGATCACTTGAAAACACCCTTCCCTTCGAAAATGTCCCTTCCTTTTCTGTCTTATATCACAGACTTAAGCCCAGGAGGCATTTTGGGTGGAATTGAAAGGCAGCACGTGGTGCAAAGGAGGCATAGGGCCTGTCATGGGTTGCAGTTGCAACTCTGGCTCCTTCAGCAGGAGATCCCTGGTGCTGATTCTGATTAATGAAGTTCCCTTAATGTGGTGGTAATCCTGTTGAGGTCCTGACTTCTGGGTAAATTGTCTCATTTTCCCTTCTTCAAACAAAACCTCCTGGCAGCATCAGTGATGCTGGTAGATGGGCCCATCCCTCCCTGCTGAAAATTCCTGTGAGCTATTTCTCTTGGGCTAGTCTCAAGACTACTTCTGTTCTAGAGTCTGACCATCTTTATAAGGCATTATTTGGAATTATAGGTCAGATGAACTTCTCCGAGCAGCCCATTCAGACCTGGGTCAGCTCCACCAGCTGGGTATTCCTCTATTCAGGAGAGTCCCAAGGAAGTTTTAGGATGCACTAAAGCCAGCAGTTAGGGCTAGCTTTCATGGAATGGGTGTTTGGTCACCCATTATCTGCGTGAGGAGGCCTAGCAGATGTTGTGACGGACGTGGCCATCCTCGAGGAACCCCTGTGATTAAAGACAGCCCCTTGAAGCAAAGTGTGTGGGATCACCACTAGGCAGATGAGGTTCACATTTTTGGTACTAGCAAGTCCAGGGCCTCCCAAAAAGTCTCACAGAGGTGGCACAGAAGGACTGGAGCAGGCAGCTGTAAGGCTGCCAGTCCTCAGCTGGGGATCTCGGTCTTGTACGCTGTACCCAGTGGAGGGCTGGAAGTTCCCCATTTTTCACTTTTGCTTCCTCTTTTGTGTACTTTGTCACCATTGCACTGTCTGCACCCCTTACTCCTCCTCAGTGCATTTTCCTACATCAGTCTTTCCTCACACCAAGCACTGTTACTCACCATGCTCTCCCTCAGCTGGTGAGTAATGGTCACACCAAGAGAGAAAGAGAGAGAGAGGAAAATCCTTCATTTTTCAAAAGAAAAGGGAGAGCAGCTCTACTGTAGCTTCTTCCTGCTAAAATACAGGGGTGAAAAGAGATGCTGAGGATTTCCCCTGCCTCAGGATCTCACTGTTTTGCAGCAGAAATGGGATATGGTGCGAGGCTGGGAGAACCTGGTGCCATGGCAGCCAGTCGTCCTGTGCTTCCAACCTGGGCATCAGATGGCTTTCATCTGGCATGGCTGAAACTGTGTTTCTTACCAAGTCTGACTCCAAAGCAGGCAGTCTATTCATGCTGGCCTCTGCTAGCTGCCAGCTGTCATGGTAAAACAGATGGCTTCGTCACTGGAGCTGTGTACTGGGGACTTAAAGCAGTGATGCTGAAACCACGCAAGAACAAGCCCCAGACCTGACATACCAATCTCTGTGCATATGTTATCTCATCCATATGCTTTGCCTCCTATGCAGAGTTTGCTAGAGACTATTTACTCACTCTTGCTTGCCTTCAGAGGTGATTGTTTGACCACTGCTCCCATTATTGCCAGCCACTGGTGAGCGTGTGCTGGCAGCAGAGGCCAGCACAAATACGTGTGGGCTCTCACAGCACAACAACTTGCAAAAACACAACTTCCTCTCTCCTAATCTTGTTACACTCCATGAGCTCACTGAACTGAAGCTCAGAGCCCAGAATGATAGGGTTTGAGTGACCAGCAACCTGGGGAGCCCTTGCCTCATAGAAAGACTTAAATCATTTCCATCCTCTGAGAACGTATTGCTGTGTGACATCATTCTCAGAAGATGATGTTTCAACGAAATTATTTAGTGAGGCTCGATGATGAAGAGCAGTCTACAAATGCTGAAACCTGTCTACAGA
Organism: Semnornis frantzii; assembly: GCA_013399775.1. Lineage (NCBI taxonomy): Eukaryota > Metazoa > Chordata > Aves > Piciformes > Ramphastidae > Semnornis > Semnornis frantzii. The sequence continues at coordinate 18,676 of VWYK01090659.1, read as the reverse complement.
TCCTTCATGTGACAAAGCAAATGACCTGCAAAAAGGGCAATATCTTCCTGAATTAGTTGAGCAGAATGACACTTTGGTCTTATTAGCTAATCTAGGACAACACTGTTAGGTCCCCAGACAGTCCCCTAGACAGAGCAGCAAATAAGATGCCATTTCTTCTGCTCCCATAGCTGGAGGGAGATGGGTTTGAAATGAGTGTCTCTTCCAAGACAGAAATGAAGAGCAGCGAACCAAGGAGGTGGCAGGTTCAAAGTAAGACAAGGAAGTGGCTCTGGCATAATGAAGCAGCGTAACTCTTTGTTGCAGGATGCTGAACATTTGCATGAGTTCACAAAGCACCTGGGCCTATTCATGGCAGAAAAAATCTATTAAGGGTTATTAGGGGCACAGATCCCAGCGCTGGCTCAGGAAGTCCTCTGGGCACATTGCGCGAGATGGGAAGAGTTGCCTGGGAAGCGCTGGATCACTCCCTCTCTTCTGTGCTGGAAGCAGGTCAGCTGCACATCCAGCCAGGTCACTGCTCGTCTGGACTTTTTACCTCTCCATCTTACAGCGGCAGCAGAAACAGGTTTTGAGTTCCCCCAGTGTTGTTGGACTGGCTGGGACATCTACCAAATGCATGCGTTTAGCACATAGTTTTATGGTTTCCGCTCTTCCCCATTTCTGTTGATTCTTTTTCCTGATTTATGCTCAGCCAGCACTGCTGGTGCTCAGCACCAATCCTGAGGTTAAGCCCTCTGGTTTGAGGGTGGATGCTCACAGTCACCAGGTCAGTGATGGACTCTGTCTAGTGTGGAGATCAAGGAGTCTGTCAGTGTCTCCTATTCTGTTAGAGTTTGTCTTTTCCCTCTAATGAAGTCACTGATCAAAGAAAAGTGCAGAAAGCTTGAGTTCCTGGGAGAGATTTTCAAGGGCATAAATCCTTGCCAGCCAGGCTGTGGCATGTGCCTATCCATCTATACTTCAACTGCTGTAGAAGTTGATTTCAACCATGAGAGCATCTGTTTGGCAGCAACCTGAAAGCCTGAGGTCTCTGCTGTGTCCCTCCAAGGGCTTTGTCATGATCACAAAGGATCAAGCCTTTCTCAGAGCAGGGTCACTTTTTTTTTTTTTTTTTCCTGGTGATAGATGCCTCACTTTGACACAGGAAATCACTGAGAAGCCAGTTGCAGGAGACTGGAGTTTTGTGTTCTCGTGCATGTCCAGACCATTACCAGCAAAGGTCTCCCATCTGCCCTCCCCCTGAAAGAACCCCCAGATTCAAAGTTCAGTGGGGATGCTTGAGGCAAAGTCCACGAAGCCCTTCATGGATACAACCATCTGACGCATTTTGGTTGTGACTCAATGCCTGATGCACCAAGTCAGGAGGTGAATCAGTCACAGGGCTCTGCCGAGGGTGTCTAGGGAGCTGTGATCACTTTTGACCCCCTGGGGCATCCACACTTGACCCTATGGCTCCTCCATCTCTGTTGGGGGAGAGCAAGGGCATGACAAGCCAAGGCCATGTGTCCCTGCCAGATTTGTGTGATCAAGTCACAGTAGGAGTTTGGATCATCTGTGAAGCAGGGAAGGAAGATTAGGTAGAGGTACAAAGGAGCTCCAGAGGGATTTCAGACTTTCTCCTCTTGCCATAGCCTCCCACAGATGGCTGTGATGCTCAAGTCCCTGGGTTCCACAGCTGGTGACGCAGGGACCCTAGGAGGACCAGTGATGTGCAGCTGTTTGTCATGAGATCACTCAAGGCAAAGCCCAGACTGGGAGGCAATATGGAAGGAAAAGTCTGACTTTAAACTTCAACCTGATCTGGGGTTTTGTGTCATCACGATTACAATGACTCTGTGCCTCAGAAGTAATTTCTGGGTTTGTATATTCTCTTGGTTTTTTTTGTATACAGTTGCCAGTATCTTGATCCTAGGCTGGCGTCAGGCATGCCAGCCAAGTTAGACTCACACAGCTAAGGCTGCATTAGCCTTGGTGTGGCCATTTTGGTTCTGTGCTGGTTTGAGCTAATTGGAATATTTTTTAATAGAGAAAATTGTACTACAGGCTGTGAAGGAAAACAGTGGTGATGTCTACTTCACTCATAGGCTTGCTGTGATGTTTAGGTATAAGAAAACCAAAACAAAAAGATAAGAGTCTCTCCAGCGGGCAGTCTGGGTCACAAGGGACTTGCTTGCTTGCTTGCTTCTTGGGTCTTGGGCTAGCAGCTCTGGCTTCTCCTCTCTGTTGAATAACTTCACTAACCACTTTTCTTCTAATCCTCCCCAGCCGATCCTCCTTGCGCATAAGCCAAACCTTGGGGTAAGGTGTGGGAGTGGGGAGAAGGTGGAAGGGTGGTTGGGAGCCCCTCCTGGGGTCTCTGATTTCTGGGAGGGGAGTTGTGTGTCTGTATTACCTTAAACTTGTATATTTCTGTAAATATTCCTGTCTATAGTGTATATATTTGCTTGTATATTGTGCTGAGCTGTAAATAGAGCTTCATCTCTTAACTTCCAGCCGGCTGAGAGTCTAGCCTGGGTCATTTTAAAGTGTGGGGGGCGGGGAACTCCCAAACCGTCACAGGTTCAAACTACTCTGTTCAGCAGCTTTACACTGTGCAGCACTGATATTAGGAACAGATAGGTGGAAACAGGGCAGGTGCATGTCATAAGGACTCCTGCTACATTTGTAGCCTCTGGAACATTTCTGCATCAGCAGTCTCGCTGTGCTTAGTAACCCGCAATGAGCTTTACTTCCAGGAACCCTTTAAACCCTGAGCAGGCACAGGGTCCTGCAGCAAGGTGTTCCCCTGGTTAACACTGTGTATGAGCTGGTGCTTTTAATGTCAGTTTGGCCTTGCTAGCTGACACTTTAGGTTCCCATGCCCTGATACCTGGGTAAACGCTCACTATCTCCATGCCTCATTACAGGGCACAGGCCTGTTCAAGGAGGCTCCTTCCTGTCCCGCTGCTTGAGGGACAGGAGCACAGGTATGTCCCAGGAAAGGCAGTGGATTTCCATTCCCCTGCTGCTTGCCATTTGGGCCTTGGGATAAGGAATGGATGGAAGGTGGTTGCCTGAAGCCAAGGAGTATTAGAAGTGGCAGACACAAGTCACCCCTCTGTCAGTATAATTTGGAGGGGACTCTCAGTTACTGCTGATGTAGAACAACACCAATTTCCACTGCTGTCTCAAAACACAAATAGGTACCACAGTTACATTCATAGAAATTAGTGGGATATTTGTCATAGCCTGATTGTATGAGTCTGACACTACGTATAAAGAGGTTATAGTGACACTTACATAACACTGTCTTAAGCCTAAGGGAGAAATGTCTCTTCCCCAGCCCTTTCTTCCTAGCAAAAAAAACGTCATTCAAAGCTTGGCTTCAATCCCATCACTGAGCCTGGATGCTTAACCAAACACTGGGAATTTCAAGAGGCATTTATCTTTCAATGTGCAAAGAGTGATGTCCCCAAAGAAGGTAGCTGCTAGGCTCTGGATGCCGGGATTAAATCCTGCGCTGAGGCTGGACAGCTTTCAGCAGCCACCACCACATGCAGCCATGTGGGATGCAATGTGTCTTAAAGGCAAAATGTCACAGGTCATATTAAAGGTTAAAATGCTGCATCCCTTACTGCCTTAAATCTACTTTCCAAAGCTGATCTCTTATACCAAGTCTATCTTACAGCAAGTTGAGAGGAGATCAACTTGCTTCCAGAGATTCACTGTTCTGGCTCTGCTACATGCCCAAATCCCAAATTTGGCTAAAGATATTGCACAGCACTTGAAATTTTGAGATTAAGGGACCCATGTGCTTGTTTTATCCACCTCATTTATACATCTGCTTTATAATCTGTGGTTGGAGTAACATGATTACAGATCATATGTGTCCTTACACCTGGAAGCTTCAGGAATTTTGGAGAAAGCAGGAGACCAAAGGAGATGGGCTCATGGTCTCACAGCTGGCACTGCACCAGAGTTGTATCACAGATGATAAGGATGGCTCCTGCAGATTCTTATGTTTGGAACCAGCTTAGTAGTGTGGCTTGCCTGTGTCTGCCAAGAAGCATGCAGTAACGATCCTGCATCCAACCACATACTGGAAGAAGCTTTGCTCAGCAGCCAGACTGGCTCTGCACTTGCTGAGCCCTGTATCAGTGAGAGGCTCTGAGTCCTGGTGATATTGAAGGACAAGTTTACTATGTCTGTGAGACCACTGGGGTCCTAAGTCCTTTGGAGCTGGAGTGACACATTGGATCTGTGGGCCTTTACCACCATCCAGTCCTCAGGAATGCCACCAGCAGGTAGCTTGCAAACCACACAGTTTGTGTCCCCTCACACCTCCCCTGAAAACCAACAAGGTCAAAAAGAAACAACATGGGAACTTTGGGGAGGGACCCTCCTTTCCACAAGTGACACTGAGGCCTGTTGCAGAACACCCTGCCCCACCTCACCAGCTGCAACTAACCACCTGACCTAACCATCTAGCAGGAGCCATCAGTCTTAAAATCCTGCTCCTCACTGACTGGCCTGGAGCAGACCTTGCGTTTCTCATCCAGCATGGTTGGAGCCCTGCTGCATTTTACAAGTGGAGATGAGGCAGTGGCAAAAGGCAGGGGGATGAGAGAGAGAGGAGAACAGACCTGCAGCAGAAAATGGCTTGGGCCACTTTGCATCCTGCTAATTTGGGTGAGTCCTGCTCTGAGACTATTTTTATGGACACAAATCAGCTGCAGCTACTGGGGTACATAGAGCACCCCATCACTGCTCTGAAGAAGGGCCGCTTTGTTTTCAGGAATAAAGGCTGCTTTTTCCATCTCCTAATCTAAATCAGATCTGGGGCCCAGCAATTAGCCTCCTGTCTAGTGGTTTACAGCCAATTTCCCCATGACTATAAACCCTCACTCTATCTGCTATTGGTGGGCAAAAGCAGCAGATTATTTGTCCTTCTTGAGATAAAATCTGTAGGGCAGTGCTCTGGAGTGGGGACTATAAACAGAGGCCTCAGCAGAGAGGCAAGGAAGCAGACCTGACAAAGCTCCTGGCTGTCAGAGGCTTTCAGGCTGGCATGTGGGGCTTTGGGGTTCGAGGCAACAAAGATTGTGGCAGGATTCAAGAATGTGCTGAAGCTATCTGCAACCTGATGAGAAGGAGCAGGGATGAGAAAGGGATGCGCCCAGCCCAGCCAGGGTCAAATGCCCTTCCTCGGCTCCATTGCCCCTTGCACCAAGCACAGCATTGCTGAAAAGCCCTGAGGGATCCTCTGCTGAAAATGAGTTGTGGATGAGCTATTCTGTTGACATCCTTCCAAGAGCTGCATTTTATCTAGATGCCTCAGAGGACTGGGCAATAATCTGGGACACTTGCTGAAATCTGCTACTGCGGCCCTGAGTTTAAAACAAGGTCTGGGGCAATGAGAAGCTTAGCCATGAGAAGCCAGCACAGGAGGGATGCAGGTGGATCTGAATAGGCACCTGCACCCAGGTGCTCACTTCACTCCCAGGTGTCCCACGCTTGGGCAAGGCACTATCCCAGAGCTCAGGCTGTTCACACACTTTTGCAGCTGAGGCGTTAGAAATCGCTGCAAAATGAACATTTTTTCCCCTCCTCCACCTTCTCAGCCAACCTTGCATAATTTTCCCTTTAGCCTCCCTAGACAGGTTCCTTACAATTCCCCTCCATTAATATGCAAATATGCCCTAGAGGAAAAGAGAGATAGAATTTATTAACATGAATGTGTTAACTCTTGCACTGCTGCACTGCCCTTTGCAGACAGGAAGCTGATTTCCCCAGCCTGGAAAGTCGTGAGAGAGATGCCATGAAAAGAGAACCATAAGGACTGAAGGGCACAGTGACCCTGTGGCACTCTGGGAAGGCCAGGTTTTGTGAGTGAGTGCAGACTTGCAAGTTGTCAAGACCTGGATTCTGCCTTTCACTTCTGCCAAAGGCTTCCTGCACTTGCCAGGGCAAATGACTCAACTCTCCAGCTAACCACTGGGAAGGTGGCAGCATTTGCACACTGCAACCTTTGCCACATGCCAAGAGCAGCAGGACACAGCTCTGTGCTTTTCTGTCTGCAGCTGTACAGCTACTGACTGTCAGACCAGGAGGATGAAGGGGATCAGATTCTTGGGGAGACTCTGGCATAACAAAATCCTAGCCTGTGTTTCAGCCCAAGTGACACAGAGACAGGCACATCTGCCAGGTACCTCAGACCTATGGTGTGATACAGCGTGTCAGGACCCCACATGTGGGCACTGAGGCCAGGAGCCGCTGGGGGCAGAGCCTGGAGGAGCCCAGATGGCTTGCTTAGTTCAGCAGCTTACTAGCTGCCCACGGCAGCCATTGCACATTGATGGGGACTCATACTTCAGCATTTCTCTGGGCAGGAAAAGCCTTTAGATAGCCAAATAAACAGGTATTTATTGGCTGGCAAACTTACAGTTTGGCTCTAATTTGGTTTTCACTGCCAGAGTGAGATGAGGTGCAAATTCCTATTTGTTAATTCAAGGTACAATCTGAAATTTAGTCACCCAAATATTCACCTCTGACAATTAATTTCCATCCATCCTCCTTCTACAATTGCCTGTTCTGGCCAAGTCCCTATAGAAGATGATTCTTTGACTCCATGGCGAAGGAGATTAATGTCTCTTGCTCTACTCTCTTTTCTTTTGGTTGATAGTTTCCCAGCAGGGTGTATTTCAGTTTATGCTATACAGAAGCTGCTTGACAGGAACACTAGCTTACATGCTTCTCCAAGTTTGCAGTCAGGACATGAAGCATTATGGCTTTCTCCCTTCCCCTGCCCCCGTTCCCAGTGCTTTTTGCACCCCTTGACCCTTCACCCCAGGTAACTGTGTTCCTCCTTTTGTCTTGTGGCTTCAGCCTTGCAAGTATTTCTGGTGGCTCTTGGTTGACCCATGATTTCCTTTTGAGCTAAGTGAAGTGAAGGAGATCCCTCTTTTCCTCCAGTGGTGGATCCCAGTTGGGTGGCACTGACTTGGTCTGGTCTGGAAACTCTTCCCTTTGGGTTCAGCTTTTCCACTGCCAGCTGTTTGTGAGGCCCCATCCCCACCACAGCATCAGCTGGCAGCCAGCAGGAGTATACAACCATGAGAATGGTTGGTGTGGATTTGCAATGGCATTTCCATGCAGCCTGGCTGGGTGCAGTCTATTTTCTAGGAAGAAAACGCCAAGAACCCACCACTGCCACACTGAGAGCAAGAAGGGATGCACAGTGGGGAGAGGAGGGTTTAGGCACTTGGAAATACCCATCGGATGCACCTGAACATGCACACACATCTATCCATGCTCCATCCTGAAATCGTGCTCTCAATAATCATGAAAACATCCAGGGACAGCACCTGAAATCCCCCCACACGCACCCATGCCAATGTTGCCTTCCTCTCTCACCTCAAACCAGCTTGGCCTAGTCACATGCTGGGCTAAAAAGGGAAAAAATATCATGTTCTGTGTTCTTGCTCATCCAATTTTGATGTAAAAACTGTAGTGCAGAAAGCATTGAAGACAGAGGGCCAGCTCATCACATGGTAGAGGTCAACATCTCCTGCTGAAGAGGAGCAAAAAAACCATCATATTTTGTCATCATCTCTTGAGCAAAACTTCCTAAGATGTTTTTGCTGTCCAACATGAGTTCAACTCATGTTGCTATAAGACCATAATCTTTAATTAGTTTGGAATCAAATTCTCAGCTTGAGCTTTTTGATCTCACACAGCATTATCTAAAAGAAATCATTCTGCTCGCCAGCCAGAGTCTGTCATACTTCGGTAGAAATAGATTTCTTCTTTGCTTGTGTCTGATGCAGGTTGGAAAGGGAAAAATACAGCCTTCCACCATGTTGTATTATGCAACAGGCCCAAAGACATTCATGGAGTGAGGAAACAAATGGCAGCTGTGTTTCCCCACAGCTAATCTGATTTGGCTTGGCTGGTGAATGATTGGCAGAGTTCACAAAAGCCAGGGGTGCAAAAATCAGGCTGACATGGATGGAGAGTCTGGCAGCAGGATGCAGGAGTGTCACACCAGATGTAGGCCTCAAACAGGAGTGGTAGGCTGGATTCTTCCCCAGCAGGCACACAGAGCAAGGTGTTATCCTGCCTTGCCCAAGTAAACTGCTACTGTGGGGGAGGGGAGGCCAAGCTTCTTGTCCAAATGCTGCCCTCTGTGGAAAGTGGGCAGATAGGCTTGGATAACCGTTGGGCCCTGGATTTTAACCCCACCACATCCAGGCCTGCATTGGGGTAGTTCTGTGCGTTTTGGTCTCTGAAGCAGACTCACCTGGGACTGACCAGAGCCTGCAGGAAATGTGCCAAGCGCAGCTGCTGATGTTGGGGTTTGCAGCACTGCTTTAGCTTGAAAGCAGTAAAAAGGGCACTTCTGGGTGAAACGACCTCTTGGCCTTTAGATTATTATGGAGAGATCTTCTCGGGGATCACTTCAGGGCTGTGAATTTGCTTCTTTGGCTTTTAGCCAAAAAGTGTTCCTCCACCTGAGAAATCGAACCACAGTGCCTTCCACATGGCTGCTCCCCATCAGAGTGCTGTGGGGTTTCTAAGGCTCTGCAGTCACAGTCACCTGCTGCCAGGGAAAACGCGCCGGTGTTTTATAATATACGTATCGGCAGGGCCTTGTGGAGCTTTTGGCGCACTCTGCTTAATGCTTCTGCCGCGGCGGCAGCCCGGACCGAGGGAGAGCCAAGGGACAAAGGAGGGCGGCAGAGTGTGTGCGGCTTGTGCGTGCACAACCGTGTGCGCGTGTGCTCCGCCGGCGTGCCTGCCTGTGCGCCGCCGCGTGTGCCCGCGTGTGCGTAGAGCGGGCTGTGCCCCGCAGCGTGTGTCAGCCCAGCGTTGCGGGAACGGCGCGCGCGCACGCGTGCCCTGCGCCGCGTGTAACCCGGAGGGGTCCCTGCAGGGGTGACATCGCGCACGGGCAGGGGCCGAGGGCTGCCCGGCGGTAA
>VWYK01090651.1:0-13719 GCA_013399775.1 Semnornis frantzii | reverse complement strand
TTTCCCTCATTAGCAGTTCTTTCTCTCATGACTCTTATCCTTTGTCCAACTTAGCTCTCAACTAATGTATCCAGATAGTAGGACAGGACAATTTATGAACTGTTTGAGATTAGCAGATGAGATTTTACTTTGTTTGTATTTTTGTCTCAGTAAAAATAACATTGTTGCTTTTATATACAGTGTTACAGGAACCTTGTTGGTTCCTGTGTAGTATCCAGAGATCAGAGCTGTCTCTGTTGTCTTTGTTCATGCAATGGCCTCTCCTCAGCCCTAGCATTTCATTGAAGATTTTTGATTGTACCTGAAGGGGGTTCCAGTACAATGCTATTGCTTTGTTTGCATTGCTTCTCATGGCTAATATGATCTTTGTGTGCTCTATATGACATGGAGAAATTAATTTCTTGCAGCCTGCAGGGCAAACCTTCTGGATTCACAAGATAAGGCACTTGATGGTTGATATAGCTGGTGCAGGATACATGACCTGCAAAGATACCGAGATAATACGTAGGGGTTATCATCTGAGAAGTTTGTGGCTACATTTCAACTGGTTATTGGGGTGGGTCAGGAGGCTCGTTTTTATGTGCACCTCACAAGCATCTCTTGATATGCTTTCAGTTACATTGCACAGCAGTCTCAGTGTGCACAAACTGAGATCCTGTTGGGTGAAACTAAAGCAGAAGCAGCTCTCAAGGGTGACATGCATGTGCCCCAGCCTGTAATAGGCATTCAGTCCACAGGATCAGACTAGAGCTAATGCAAAGTAAAACCCCAGAAAATCCATCATCAATTACTTCATTCTACAAATGCATTCTTTTTGGCCTGTGTTTCTTGCTAGCACAGACACAGACTGTAAATGTCATGACTCTGCGGGTTGATTGATTTTTATTCCTCCACAAAAATATTTGGATAGAAGCTTTCAGTTTATTTGAATTGCTTGCTTGATTTTTTTGTGTATGAATGTCTCACATTTCTTGCTCCCAAGACTATAAAATATTGTCAAATCCTAACCTGACCTGAGCATTACACAGTTGCTGGCAGCTAGCCTTTGCACCAGAACTCTTTGGCCCTGGGGCAGAGCTCCTGAAAGATGATTTACCCTCAATTTTGAGTAGCAGCCCTGAGTCCATTTTCCCCCAAGTAAAACTCCTGGCTACTGAAGTTAGCTAGTCATCTGTCATTGCAGATATGCAGGACAAACTGTCTCTGACTCTTATCTGGAAACCAGGCAGTTACTTAATTTCTTTACAAATCAACTGGCTAAAGATTTTTATTTTAAACTTTATTCTAGGATTATTTTACTAGGAGAGTAGGGTTGAGACCATTGAGTTCTTATAACATTTTTTTCTTTCTTCTTCAATAGACACATTCTCAGGACTGGATTCAGATGTGACAGCAACTCCAGAGGCATATGTGATATATGATGATGGTATGTGTTAACTGTGAAATTCTATTGCAAGTGACATGTTTGGGGCTGTTTTTTCCTCTTCTTTCTTCATAATTGGGTTTGAGGGGGCAGGCTGGTGAATGACAGCTTAAGCAAGTAATGGTGAGCTGGAAGAGCTTTCCAGAGTCCTGCACCACGTGCAAAGAGCAGTAGTGCAAAAGCACTTCCTGGATGTGAAAGTCCTTTTCTGTCAGTCTTACAATGTAACAGAAGCATATTGTAGAAAAAAGCTGCATTCAGAGGTGGGACATATAGTCACTGAATCAATCCTAGATTTACTTTCTCCAGGGCACCTTCTGACTACAGTCCAGACAAAGTCAACAAACTCTCCTAAACCAGAAAATGCAAATAACATCTGAACCCTAGAAACTTGAAATACCTTAGCACTCTGCAGCACTGTGAATATATACTTTTTAAATGCGTACTGAGCATTTAGACTACAAAACGTGCTCATACCGAATGAGATCATTACATATAAAATAATTATTCTGATAAATTCATGTGGAATTTAAATCAAAGAGAATTGAAATCAGATAAAAGGAGGCAAGGGAAAGACTTTCGTGCAGTTGTATAAATAGAGTTTTGGTATTGTAATTCAGGACACAAAATGTAGCTGAAAATGAAACCTCAACTCCCAGCACTTAACTATAAGATTCCACAGGGAATGCAAATTCTCAGTTACTGGAACTAGCATTCACTTCTGATGTTCTACTCCTTTTAATCCTCAGATTCTTGTTCCTACCCTTGCATATTAAAATAGGTAAGCACACTCAAAGCTTTTGTGATCGAATTTATGGCTCCAGAATAATAAAATTTTTTTCTTTGTGAATGCAGTGCTGACATCTGAAGTCAAAGCACCAACAGCAAAAGCAGAAAAGGATTTTAGAAAGAGTGTGCAGATCTGAGAGGAAGATGTCACATACTTTTGTGCTTTTTATTTGTATCACTTCATACTGATGCAAACATTAAGTGTTCAGAGGAGAATATGGATGAAAAATTGTACAAGTTTTACTTCCCATGTTCCTTACATCCCTGTGAAAATGAAATATTAAATCACAGGTCTTTTCCCAGGCCTCCCCTTAGGTGCAGATCATCTGCATTTCAAAGAGCTCTGGTTTTAACAGGATTGAGTATCAGGGAGGATTGAATATCAGCAGATTCATGTGGGCCAGTTTCCTTTCCCTCATGGCCATAATGGAACCACAAATGGCAAGTACCAGAATCTTAAGTTGCAGGAAAGTTTAAGAGCAGTATGAACCAGCTCTAGTATTTTAGGATAATCGCAGAATCACAAAATGTTAGGGGGTTGGAAGGGACCTTGAAAGATCCAACCTCCCTACCACAACAGGATCACCTATACCAGGTTCAATTACTGTTCCATCTTCTCTTGGGGGTTATGAGGGGAGTTGGAAGACTAAGCACATTCAGGATATTGCTGTATGAATACATTAGTCTATTGTCATCCTGTTACCTGTGTGAGTGGAGTCTAAATCAGCAATGATATTAGTATTCTAAGGCAAAGACTTTGTGTTTGCTATTCATGTGCTTGATAGAAACACTTGCAAAGCTGAGGTGTGACCAGTCCTGACTTAAAAGCTTGTAAGGAAGGGGTGGTATTTAGGGCAGGGTGCGTGGTGCTCCTGTGGCTAGTGACAGAAATGTTTCACATCTCATAGTTAAACCAAAATAACATGAAGAAAGCTAACATTTTTGTTTTGTGTTTTCTCTGAAGACTACGAGTTTTTTGAGAGCACTTTGCCACCAACCACCACCACCGTCACCACCACCACCGTCACCACCACCACCACCGCTTCTGCAACGGCAGGATCTGAAGTTGTCTATCCAGAGACTAGTGTTGTTGGCACTGGCCCTGTGTCAGAATATGATATTGCTGGGAAGAAACGATTCACTGGTAAGGATGCATTTTGGTTTGCGTAACTTACTACTTGTACTGTGAGGAATTCTTGTTTTAGCGAGGTCAGCCCTTAATCTGGGACCATTGTGCAAATACCTCCAACAGACTCTTGTGTGATCCTTGTAAGAACTACCACTTGGGAAACCCAAACAGTAGAGCTTTGCTCATAGCTTTGATGCTTCCGTGTATACATGTTAGACCTACACTGATTTTGCTGAAGTGGTGCAAACCTCTTTGTATTCTTTCAGAGTAAGTGCTCTGCCTGGTACTCTGCATTGCTTTCAATTTAGCTGAAGTTGAGAGCAAGAGTGCCTTTTCTGGTGCTCAGGTTAGCTCAACTACATCATTTTAAGTTCACATCAGTAATTAGTGCAATTATCCATGTAGATGTGAGTCTTCTTCTGGGAAATCTGATTCTTTTCCACTGACCTATGAAGACTCAGTGGCTTCACCCACCTTGCACAAGCATGTATGTCAATAGTGTGCTTCAAAGTCAAGGAATTACTGTTATTTTGAATATAAACTTTAGAAAAAGCAGAACCAGTGGAGATAAATTTGACTTTGCTGTTTATCTCTTTGCTCTGTAGAAGGAATTTAGTTAAAGAGCCCCCAGTACCTTGCCATGAGCCATGAAACTGGCTTCCCTGTATGAGACACTCAAGTGTGTAGGTAGGTGTTGCAGATCTGACTTAACAATGACTCTACTTCTTTGTCAAAGAAGCATCTGGGGGCCAGACTGAAGGGTTTTGGAGGTGGTAGAGTGCTGTGTTCCAGCCCTTTACAAACCTCTGGCATTTGAACTGAGGTCAGATCAGCTACTGGCTCACCTGGCATTTCAGATGGGAGTTCAGGGGATGGACAGTCAGCTTTTACTCGTGTTTTACCTTCCCTCCAAATATCCCCAAGCTTCACATGGCTTATACTGGAGCTTTGCTGCTGGAATATAAAATTTGTTTTTATATACTGAGACTTTTTCCAGTTCATCTTCAGTTTCTCTGTCCAAGGAATTCCATGAGGTTTCTATTCAGCTCTCCAACTGACAGTGCTTCCTGATTCATTTAGCTGGAGAGGCTAAAATTAACTTCATTGCAAGATCTGGAAAAAATCCCCGTAGGGCATGAAATCCAATAAGATAAACCAAGAACTGTTGGTTTATGAACATTTGAAGGCACTAGGAAAATAATATTACCATTTCAATGAATCGTATTATTGCAACTGAATAAACATTTCCAAAGCAAGTTTTATAGTCCTGACTTTGAATGTTACGGTGACTTTTAAGGCAATAAAAAGATGGTTTAATCTTTTCCTGAACTGAAGTGCAATTCCAGTCAGTGTAAAGCTTTTAAAAATAAGAGGTTACAGGTTGGGAACTCATGCCTGGAAGGTAAGGTCTTATGACTTCTGGTCCCTTAGTACTCTGGGGACCACAGCAATAATGCCTTCATTTAATCCGGTCAGACTTCACCTTGGAATTACTCTTCTTGATCCCTCTGTTGTTTCAGTTTAGCTTCAGGGTGTTTATTTAAGAACCGAGCACTTTGACTTGTAAAGTCTTGGGTGACCTAAGGCCCTGGCAGATATTTGTTCCCATGTGTGGAAACGCAGAAAGTTTGGGTGACTTTTTCACTCTACCTTCCAGAGCAGCTGGAGGTCCTGCAGTCAGACCACTCTCTTTTGCTTCTCATAGCAAAGATGATCATTCTGTTCTTGAATAGATGGGATCCCATTCCCCTGGCTCGTCAGTTGAATTCAGTGTGAGCCATACTTTGTTGGCAGCAGTGAACTGTCTCTAGGCTAGAAGGGGAGGAATTTTAAAATGCTTTCCAAAACCTGACTCTCTTCTTTTCCAGAAATCTCCAGCCTGTGTGTTACCTACAAACTCCTGTGCTTGTGGCACCTACAAAACTGCTAACTAAATATTCCCCTTCCCCTGTCTCTTCCAGCTCCTTATGTGACCTATCTCAATAAAGATCCAGCAGCCCCCTGCTCCTTGACAGAGGCCCTGGAGCACTTCCAGGTGGAGAGCCTTGATGAAATCATTCCTAATGACCTCAGAGAAAAAGAGATGCGTCCACTGAAAGCTCCTCACAACATCACTGTTGTGGCAGTTGAAGGCTGCCACTCCTTTGTCATCGTGGACTGGGCCAAACCTGCTCAAGGAGACATGGTAACAGGTACCCTCCTGAGAGCTGCTGTTCTGATAGGGTGGTGGGGAATGGGAAGGTTTTAGTAAACAGCCATTATTATCTTAAACTGAGCAAACAGCTCATGAAGTTCTCACTGCAATTTTCTTAGGGAGGTGAGCTACTTTCTGAGGAGTGAAAAAGATTACTCTATTGTCCCTCAGTGCCAGACAAACCTGCTCCTATTGGTCTAGAAATCTTACCGTTTTGGCATTGACTTTATGCCAGTGGTTCTGAAGGCATGGCTTCTTGCCTGTATGGTAGCTATGAGAGCACTTTGCTTGACTGAGCACTTCTGTCCCCAGGTAGTGCCCTCAACTCCATCCTAAGCCTACCCTTGGAGGATTTCACACTTTGCTTTAGTCCAGTCTGAGCAAAAGTGACTGCATGGCTGGAGCCAATCTGAGTCCTGCCTGGCTGTCAATGTGGAGTAGTCTCTACCTGTAGAGAGGCTTCTGGTTTGGCAGTGCTCTACTCTGCATTTTTTGTAGGAAGGCTTTCAGAGTTGATTATCACATGTGGAGTCTGTGGCCCAGGCTGTGTTTGCCTTCTTTAACTGAAATTTTGCTCAAATATCAGTCTGACAAATGAGGTTCAGAAGTGGGGAATATGTTAAACAAACATGTTAACATCCTTTAGACCTTTTGAGAACCATAAAAGAAACAAAACTCACTTCAAGAATGAATCTCAAAAGTTATTGGCAAAACACTGGAGTAAATAACCAAAATATTTCAGAAATTAATCAACCCCTGTTTGTCAGTGGGCCTCAAAGATCTGAAGTAAGCTCTGGAAAAGGCCACTGCTTTGGTGCTAACATCCTGCTTCACCTAGCCCTGTGGGTGACAGCCATTGCAGAGGGGTGGGAGCTAAAGCAGCAGCAGTGGTTGGGAAGGGAGAAGGTGTCAACTTGCACAGGCCACATGGTGCCTGTCCTACAGGATTTCATCCTTCAAGGCTGTTAATGCAAAATAACTCCTGGTATTTCTAGCTGTATTTGTTTCTGTCCATCAGTATATCAGTGAAAACAGTGAATGGGTTGCCTCTGTCTTCTTTTTGGCCTTCACTCTCTTTTAAATAACAATTCAAACCTGGGTACCATCCTTTGATGTAATACTCTACCATTATTAGCTAATGACAGGAAATTCTTGCAGCCTGGGGTTTTCCAGGAAAGTCAGACATTCAATAACTTCCACCTTCAGAAATACTTTCACTCCTTTTAAACCATAAAATGTACCACAACATTTAGGGATAGCATTTATTCGAAATGTATTTAGAACAGTCACAACTCTTTGTGTTTCCTGTGCACAGGCTATCTTGTTTATAGTGCATCATATGATGACTTTTTAAAGAATAAGTGGTCAACCAGAACTGCAGGGACTACTCATCTGCCAGTTGAGAACCTGAAGCCAAACACACGGTGAGGATTTGATCCAATCTTTTTTCAGTTCTGTTACAGAAGTAAAACATTTGAGTTTTGGCAATCAATTTTCTTGGCCTTTCTATAAATGTTTACATCTCTTCTGGATTTTACTCATTCCATTTGACAGTAAACTGTTTTATAAACCGCACAACTACTTACATGATATGTTTACCATATTAATCATGGAGCAGATGACTGTGTGCATGTGCGTATATGATTATGCATATGAAAACGTATTTTGGTAACAGAGAAAGTATTATTTTAAAAGTGTGGATTTTAGTCTTATGCATGATTGAATCAAATATTGAGAAGAATTCTGTGATATGTTCTGGCCATTCCCATGTCCTTGTGTGGCCAAGATCTTATACCTAAGGGGTGGTGGGGAGTAGTGCCAATTTCTGGTTTGTTTTCAGTGTCTGTTCATATAAATCATGTTGGGAGAGAAGGCTTGATCATATATAATAATGTTGTGGGAGTGGTTCAGAAGTCAGTTTGTCAGGAGTTATGGTCTTGCAAAAATTCTCACTGAAATGGCAGAACATGAATGCATGCTTTGCATTAATAATTTATGGCAACTGGGTGGTAAAAATCAGTGCAGCATTTGGGCCTCTAATATGACCCAGCATGTTTTTTCTGACCACATTACAGTGCTTTGCCACACAGCCCTGACTTTAGCATAGACTCACACATAACTTGCACCTACAGCTGATGCTGCCGATCCTGAAGCATCCAAGCAGAAAGCAATCATAGTATGTGCTAAGAAGAGGGTGTTGCTCCCCTGTCTTGTCCTCAGGGATTTCCCTCCAACCAAAGAGTTTTGAGGACATGGCAATTCTTTGGGAGAGCCAACACCAGAGCAACTTGAGCAGCAGTTCCTTAGTCAGTTGCACCAGGAACACATCTATCAGGTGCAGCATCAAAGACCTAGGGAATTGATAAAGCATATGAAAAGGTGGGAGAAGCATACACAGGACACCCAAAGAGATTAAAAAAAAAAAACAGAAATAAGATGTTACAGGAAAAAAATCATGTCATCTTATTCTCTACAGTTCTGTCTACAGTGCTGTCAGTCACATGCTTCATGAGACTTTTCCTTACATACTCAAGAGGCTGAAAAAAGACAATTCTGAAGGTTAATAATCTAGATCTTAAAACGAGTCCTTTAATGCAATTTCATGATGTATTACAGCAGTATTGCTTACACAGTAGAGAGTTATAATTATATGCTCTGTATCTGTTAGTATCCTTCTAAGACATCATTGTTACAAATGTATGTGGCACAGTTTATCTGTGGGTTTCCCCTGTTATAACAGGAAGGAAGAGATCTGAGATCTCCTGAACTCTGTTCCTAGATAGTGAGGAAAATGGGTGTAGACCTTTCTGCCTTTGTATGTCTGTGTTCTTGTCACTTGTGGATGGTCTTTCCCTAAACCTTTGTCTTCCTGCTGCTAGTCACAGTTCCTGTCTTAGCATCCCAGACTCCAGTACATCCCCTGCCCTTTTCCTTTTCACCAGTTTTCCCTTCTTCACTCTTCACGCTGGTCCCCACAGTGGCCAGGGTGGCATCGCTTGAATGCCCTGGCTTCCTCTGGCCATACTTCTCTGTCTCTTGCTCCTCTGTCACTTCCACCTTCCAGCTGCAGCTCCTCACCTCGTCAGAGTCTTTCCTGCTGCTCCAGTGACAGTGTTGAAAGACTGTGATAGCTTTCTGTTTCTTATGGCCATCACCTCAAGGACTCTAGGGCATCAGAAAAAGCAGTTGCAATGAAGGCACCCAAAAATGCTGTGACTGCTGTTTTGGTCACACTGAGTGAAGAGGACCTGGTGGGAACTGAGCTGCCAACTTGTGAAACTGAGATCTACTGACATGTACGTTAACTCCAGGCTTCAGAAGCTCACAACTTGGCTTTATCTGAGTGGACAAACAAAGTTACAGGTTCATACATCACCGTGAACCTAGGTAATTCTTATGTTGAATATTAAAATACCATTTCAAAATAAAGAGGCTCAAGCCAGTACTATTTGTTTTAAGCTCAGATCCTCAGCATCTTACTAAAGAGTAGTATGATCAACCAATGTCTGTCGTATGTGGTGGCAATAACAGCTTCATGTAGGGTCTGTGGTGGAGAAGGAGGATTCTTTACCACAAAGAAGTTGTATATATTGGCCAATCTCATTTACATTCTCCAAACCCACAGACTGAATTGGTTGCATAGGTTTTGTCTTAAAAATAACTGCCTAGCCACTGAGAAAAGACTAACTAAGAAAATATGGTGTGAAATCTAAAATTAGTGTAAAAAATTGGGGTTTGCAGAGAGAATTTTGAGAGAAATCTGTGATTATGTTAGATGTACTGTGTGCAGATGCTATTGACTACTGAGTATCCCATGAGGAGCTGTCAGTAGTGCAGTCTTGCAGCATGTGCATATCAGAAACAGGTTGGCATCTTGGCAGAAGGTGGCCCCAGAGAAGGTTTGAAGCTGTCAACATACTCTGGGAAACATCTGCATGGTGTTTAGGTTTAACAAACGAAATGGAAGTCTGTGTTTAACCCATGTCATAAATTTTTTTCTGAGGCCTGGCCTAACCTCCATTTGAGACATGAAAGTTTTTCCATTTGCAAAACTCTGGTCAGCTTCAGTGGGCACAGGAGATGCTTCTTTGTGATGTGAATATAAATGCTAAAATTACTTAAAAACTTGGTAAATCTTAAAAACAGCAGTCTTGACAATATCAATTCCATGACCTTAATTCTTAGCTATCGTAAAAGACTAATGCAAAGGGCTGGACAGCATCCCCACGACCACTAAATCCAGTCTCCTTCAGTTACAAACATAATCCTCATCACAAACATTTCAGTCTCTTTTTTGAGCATGGTTAGTTTTTTTCCATCCTTTTTGCAGGAAGGCTGTGTCAGTGCCTGGCGGGAGTGGCTAGGTAGTTTCGTGATTTAAAGCACCATTCTTTACCACCACATCTACACATATAATCAAATCTTCTTACCTATTCACTTGTCTTTTTCACTCCTGGGACATTTTGATCCCATAGTGCATGCTACCAATTCTGGTGTTGTACAGAGCATTTCATAGGAGGCTCTCAAATCTTTATTCAGGGGCTCGCAACTGCAAACAGAGGATGGATCTTCTGGTTGTGGGGGCCAGATGCACCAAAAAAATCTCTGTTTCCTTTCTGTTTCTTTGTTAAAACAAAGCCGTCTGGACATCCACCCTATCTATCACCCAGCATTGGCAGAGGTCCAGCCGCAGCCATCCCACTGTCCCTGTGGCTGGCATGCTCTCGTGGTACTGTGGCTCCCACACTGCCATCTGCAGCATTATGAACAGTTACTGTGCGTCCTGTGGTTGGCTGGCATGCCACCATCTCAGCCTGCCCCTTGGTAGGGTGCTGGGTGGGGTTCCATGCAGACATGCCTTTGGAGAGGCTGGGAAAGGGATTTTAAAGTTAATTATTTCCTTTTTTAAACAGCTGCTTTCCTAATTGGCATACTGAGTGATTATCTCACTTTGTGGTTGCAAGTGCCAGCTATTTAATTCCAGCTGAAGGGAAGCACCTTGAATTAAGTCCAAGTGACAGGTATGATGATAGGATTAGTCATATAATCTAAAAGAAATAAAGCATTACATATCCATTGCCTCTTTGCAGTTTAATATGTCCTTTCTTGACATGTTAATAGAAGTGGGATATATGATCTCAAAGAAGGTTTAACCTTAGAAGGAAAAGCTTCTTTCATGTCTGATCTGAAAATGAACAGTAAACAGTTTTGCCTCTGTTACCATTGTGATTCTTTAGTGCCTGTTGCTAACAATTCGTTGCAATTCTGCATAAGCAAAAGCTAATCAAACAATCGACTTATATTTTGCAATTTTTTTTCATACATTTGTGTGCTGAAGAGCTGTTAAATTATACTGATTTGAGATTTCATGGCAAATTCGTCAGCTGAAGAATTCGAACTAATGAAAACATCAAATGCCTGGAACTAGAAAGGCTTTGGCAATTTCTGTATTTGTCATGTCTGGGAAAGAAATTAATCCTGACTGCATTATTTTATTGATATTTTTAATACAGCAATCATGGCATCGTCTATGTTTAAATCACAGGTCAGTAAGTCATGAGACCTGGCTCTCTCTCTCTGGCATGACTAGAGGCTTCTTGTGTATATAAAGGCTTAGAAACTAATTTTCCAATTTAGCAAAGGGAAATGTACTCATGACTTCATTGCTGTATTTTCCAAACAGGCAAGCAACTTTGCACAATCATGTGTTCCAGACAAGCTTCTATGTATGCACAGTGGAACTGATTGCATAGATAATCAGTTCCTGCATTATGTATTAGTTAGAAAACAGCATGTTTTTCCCCACTTAAATAGGTGTGTGAGGTTCTTGGGATGAAAATTGCATAGTTTTCCCCACTTAAATATGTGCATGAGGTTCTTGGGCTGCTCTCTTCTGTTTCATATGTGGATCAGCTCACATAACATTTTGTAACCAGCATTACCACACACATATTAAAAGTGCATTGAAAGGGTTGCTCAGAAGGCTCCACTGTGTTGTAAAGGTGGTATCTAATTATACCTCTGTGGAGGCAGTGGTAAGTCCAGCACCCATACAGATGTTTTTGCTGTGCTTCGAAGCATTACAGAAAAGATGTGAGCTGTAAAACATTTTTCTCGTGCTCTTCTGAAGTAGTTACACCAAGTGCTGGGCTAAGCCGATACAGCTTGGTGCTGTGTTATGTTTGTTTTGGGAGCCAGCGCGAGGAATTATATCCCCTGCGTCCCTGTGGTCAACCTGATTCTGCCACTCCCTGCCCCAATCTGGATCAAGAAGGTATGAGTAGGTGAAAGGGATGTGGATGGATGCAGCTGTCTCCCGAGAGGGTTTGCACCTCAGGAGATTAAATCAATGCTCTGTCCAGGTGGTCAGAGGTAGAAGAGCACATGGGAGGCTTCTTGCCTCCCTCCTCAGTCTTTCTGCAGCCACGCTAAACACTCAGTCGCTGTGTCCAAGAAATCAAGGTCAGTGGTTAGAGCTCTGGGCAAATATGTCTTCTAGAAAAAGGATTGTACTAAGCATAAGCAAAAAGCACAGCCTTGCTAAATTTCACTGTTTAATGTGGGGGGTTTTTTGCTGCAGTGTGTGTGGCTTTTAAAAAAAAGCTGTGAGTCATTTGTGAACATCACATAGTCATTAATTATAGGCAGAACTAGCTGCAGAAAGCAGAAGCTGAGATGGTTTCTGATGTGAGCTGTGGGACCTAGCAGGGTCCAGGGGCATGTACCCATTGCAAGGGTGGACACACGAACTATAGAGGGTCTGACTGTGCATGTACTACAGATCTGGCACAGCCACAAGGTAAAGGTGGTGCCACAGATGAAGCCCAGAATATTTCTATTCCTGCATCTTGCACATTGATCTTACCTAGAGGGACCTGCCCATAATTTTTACAGAGCAGGAATATGCCCTGGAAGACACCCTGGAAGTAACCAGCTTGCTTCATGGTGAAACTCATTGTTCGTGTCACTGTCACACTTTTGCTGAAGAACTAGATATTATTTGCACATCTTCTCAGCCTTTTCATTGATATTGGTTTGATTCTGAGGCAAAGCAGTTCACTTCGAAAAAAGATACTAATCTTTGCTGAAGGTCTGTTTCATGATCTTGTGACTCGTTTGTGCAAGCTTAGCTGGTGCTTAGGCCAGAGTTGGTCCTTTCAGGAGCAACCTCCAACTCCTGCTCTGTGATTAAAGCCTTGAGGAACAGATACATCTGATGGCACAGGAAAGTTCACATGTTGAACATTCACTGGCAGACTGAAACCAGCAAATTTCCTGTGACAGGATTGTCTTGAATGTTCCTGCTGCCTGATAGGCTGTAAAGCATGAGCATCTTATGTGGGATTAAACCACATTACACTCTTGTCTTTCAATAGCTATTGTCCCCTCTCAGTGACGAAAGCAAAGAAAGGAGGTAAAAGTTTTTAATGTGGATGGTGTGCATACTTGGCACATGAACCAGGTGGCAATAGCTTCCAGGGACCACCTTTGCTATGAAACATGCTGTCTTAACCCAGCTTTGGCCGTACAAGTGGACCAGCCCTGGTAAGTTTTCATGCAGAATGGGGAGAACTTTGACAGCAAGAGCAACCTGGCTTTTTTAATGGGACAGGCTCACTTTTACCGACAGAGGGGCATCAGGACTGCCACTTTGACAGGACATTGCCATGGGAGGTAATCCAGACAACTATCCTCATGAGTCAGCACTTGCCCTGTGCTATAGGTCCTGTGTGGAGCTTTTAGAAATGTCTGCTTTTGAATGAGAGGCTAAATCAAGATCTAAATGCTGTGTGGATATTACAAGAATAAAATCGAGCAAGCAGGCAAGAAAAGAAAACCCAACTCACACATTTTTAAAAAGTTGTGCTGGATTTTTTTACAATCGTCTTCCATTTTAATTGGTTTCTGGTGGACTGGATACAAAGATAAAAGGGAAAGACTAAAACATCAATCTGAGAAAAAATATGTCAGAATATGTATCAACTGAAAATCATTGCATTTGGAAATGAATTTAAAATATGCTTACACATGTTCTCCTCTAAAGGTGAGGATAATTTTGCTTCTATTGAGTAAAAATGGAGGCCTAGTGGTAAGCTGTGTGCTTTGAGTTAATTAAGCCTGTGATTTGTGATTTAAATACTTTGGGAGAATCAGTAAGGCAAAAAGTGCAGTTCTGGAGCCCCC
>VWYK01090647.1:0-11304 GCA_013399775.1 Semnornis frantzii | reverse complement strand
GTAAAAGTTGGCCCACTCTGTGCAAACTTGTGAAAACACGAAGCCAGCAGACTTGGAGAGTGTTATGAACAGTCTCTGTGCAGTCTGAAGATGTAAATGGATGTAAATATATAAACATCACACATAAGAAAAACTTACCCCTGGGCAACATACTGACAGAACTGTGGTTTTAAGCAGATTTTGTTCCACATGACTTTATCACAGCTCATGGTAAGTACAGTGGGCTCTCTCCACCAGGTCTCTGTTACCTCCATACCCACCCCAGCTAAGCCCTGTGTTGATATACAGCCTGTGAGTTTATTAGTGCTTTTCAAGATAGGTTTGTTTGCTTGTTTGTTTTTCCTTCTTATTGAATGTTCACGTAGACAGAAACTTGTTTCATGCCAAAACCAGGATAAAGTTGCCTAAATGGACATCACCAGGAAAAGCATCTACTAAATAATGTCAAATGCTTCATAACATAGGTGTCAGTGTATTTTCATTGCAAATTAACTTAATTGAAAGCAGAATAGACTCCTCCTGAAGGATTGTTTACTTTTCTCTTACCTGTTCTGTGGGGAAAGTACCTGGCTGTGGTGCCTCCCAAGTACTGGGGCAATGAGATCCCTGAAGGGAGAAAATGGATCTTTTGAACAGTACATGGATAATCTGAAGTTACAAAACACCCAGAAGTAGGGGAGCTTCTTGAGGAGACTGCTAACAGGTGCTGTCACTGCTTCCTCTGTCACAGGATTCTTGTCTGGTAGTGACGGGTACATGGACAAAGGTTGTTAAATAGTCTTTCTACCTGCCCCTGGTGATCTTCCATAACAGTGTTTTTATGTTACCTCTACCTGGGAGTTGTATGACCATGGGGTAGGAAATGTACCCTAAGTAAGATCTTTGGGCAAGTGTCAGGATGACTTATCTAGGCTGTGCCAACACCATGGAAATAATGTTCTTTTTGGTGTGCAGCATGGAAGTGGTGCCTCAGTCACAAGGCAGGTGGAAGCATATACCTAGATTTCCTTCCAAAGTAGATAGGAATGTGCAGGGGTAGGGACAAGAGATTGATGCATGCAACATCCTAAGCAGGGGAAGTGCAGAGCGATCTGCAGTGGTCTGCAGACACAGACTTCCTGCAGTTCAGGATGCACTCTTAATGCTTCTCAACAAGGCCATTTGCATCGATGCAGAAGTGTTGTCAAGAAGACTGAGGAAAATACTCATCGATGTGTCAAAGCTACAGCACCACACCTTCGGGAAAACTCAGATGCTGTTCAGCAAGAAGGAAGGCACAGAACAGCCTGTTTAAGGATTTCTGCTTCTTCAATATCCTGGATGCCTGCAAAATTCTTCCTACTCCTGGATGATGCTTAGAAGGCCCTTAGGACAAACCCTCATGGCAACAGGAAACAAAAAAAGGGGTCCTTTTCCCTACAGAATTTAAGATCAAAGCTGAACACCTTCCGCAAGGTCTCACCAGAGCAAATAAAAGGCTGCTGAAACAGGAC
This sequence comes from Semnornis frantzii, assembly GCA_013399775.1. Classification (NCBI taxonomy): domain Eukaryota; kingdom Metazoa; phylum Chordata; class Aves; order Piciformes; family Ramphastidae; genus Semnornis; species Semnornis frantzii. The sequence goes on along the minus strand of VWYK01090647.1, from coordinate 9,811 downwards.
AATTGTCCCAGCTCACAGGAGAGGCAGCTGAGAAGAAGCTCCAAAATTCACCATCCTCAGTCACAGGCACAACAGAGGCAGTTGACAGCCTTGGGGCACCTCATTGCTGAAACGGGGCCTTCGATTCACACTAGCAACAATCAGTAAATACACATTTCCTCCACTGCCCTAGTAGAGGGGCATAACTGCCTTATAGGAACTGCAGTACTCACACCATGCAGATGAAGATGTGATATGAAGAGCCATGGCCACTGTTTAACATAGCAGTCACTCCACGAAAGGGGCAACTTTGAGGTATGAACCCTATGCAGTGCTTCCAAGTGCTGGTTACTTCCTGAAGACTAATGAATGTCATCTGCTCTTCTGGCTTGTCCCCACGGGCATTAAAGTAGTTGCTCCACCTCATCTCCTTAAACTCATGTTTTGATCATGTATGTCAAAGACGCCTAGAATAAACCAGGGAGAAGTGAGCCCTGTCAAGGAACTGCAGGATGGGAAAAAAGGATGTGGGGGCAGCCAGGAATGCAGCCTGAACAGAGAGAGCTAGCCAACAGCTTAGTGCCTCCAAAGCACATTCACACAGTGGTGTGGCACAGACTGGTGATTACCTCCCAAAAAAGTTCATCTGCTGCTTGATGTTTTCACTAGAAGTCCATTGTCATGTCTCAGCAAAACGTGGGCTGTACCTCATCAAGGCAGAAATGTGTTTCTTCCTGCTTTCCTATTTTGATGTATTTTGCTTCCATATAATCTCCAGAGGGTTAATTTAGCTTGTTTAAATACCTTATTGAGGAAGGACTGCATTGTTCTTCCAGCCTTTGTGCAGTATAGGAATGTGCCTCTTCCTGAGAACCCCTGCTCATGGCCAGCCCGTGATAAAGCAGAGGCAGCTTTTCTCTCAATGCTTCTCCTTGCTTTTGCTTTTCTCAGGTTCATTTGTACAAATACTGATTTGTGTTTATAATGTGAAACAGTTCCAGCACCTCCTCTTTGTTGCTTAATTGAAGGGAAACTGAGTAACAGGTGGATCTCAGGAAATATCATTAGTGTCTTTCAGAGTTTTTTGCAATTCTTTGAAAGAAAAGTTCAGCTCAATGCAACTGGTTATTCGCTGTTTCCAGGCTAATTACTGTAGGACCAAAATAAGGAGCGTCTTGTAACACATCTGATTTAACGAAGGTGAGCCATTTGTCTGGCTTGGGATTATTCATGACCTTAGAGTTACACAAATGGTTAAGGACGTTGATGAAACAGAGCCATATAACCAAATCCGTAAAGGAAAATAAATCCCTTGAGTACTATATAGCACAGAAACACTGTTTGTGCACAGCAACATGGTTAGCCATGAACCAGCGTGTTCATGTTTATGTAAGGGCTTCCTTTTAACCTATTCTTTTGTTCATAGAGAAGAGAAACAGTGCATAAGGACAGAAGTATTCTCATGTGCTTGAAGAGATGTGTGTTAATGGAGGCTGCAACAGAAAAAAGAAAAGTCAATGAGAGTGAGATCTACTTCAGCTCCTTGTCTTACAAGTCTGGAAAATCCCAGAGAAGGTGGGAAGGATGCTAAGAAAAGAAGCAGCATGATTCTTCAGCACGTGTTTTTATCCCAGTAATTCCCAGTAGGACAAGAGAGGCAAAAGCCCACTTTGTGCTCTTTATATCACTTTGTAGACAAAGCTCTAGTTTCTGTTATTTTTAAGCCCAGAACCCCAGGGAATATTTCACCATTGAAAGTCATCCAAGTGCATTAACAAACCCCTCCACCTGTTACAAGAATGCAGGCAAAGGACTAGATGATGGCAGCTCCCACTTGATGGCTAGCAATCAGAATATTCCTGACATATCATATACAGTGATTACTGACCAGCTGAGAATCCAGTCATGCCATGTGCTTTGTAGTTTGAGGTGCAAACAACTAGAAAAGTCAGAAGAGATGAGTGGTGATATTATCTTTCTTTAATTTCAATGCCACGAGGGTAGATACACAAAACCTAGTCCAGAAAGTTCTTTCAATCTTACTGACTTAGTGACACTGAGCTCTTGCCATCATCATCTGAAATGCAGTTGCTTCTTGTTCCTCTCTTCTGAGAACCTGGGAAGCTCAGCATAGAAATCATCTGACATGCAGCATGTCATGGGCTGTTTAGGGTAGGAGTAATCAAAGGGTGTTGACAACAGCAGGGTAAGAGGTGATACAGCAAAAATACACACGCGCTCAACCACAAAAGCTAGAAGGCCAAGGACAGTGAAATCACAATCGTTAAATAAGGATTTCTTCCCTTGGGATGGGAACAGGCGTGTAAATAGAAAAGCCCTAGCTTTTCAGAAGTGCCTTTATGGTTTTATAACTATAAATATCCTCTTTTTAAAAAGATGTCTTTAGGAAGCAAAACTGTTCCCTTTTGTGAATGATCTATTTTACAGAGCTTAAAAATATGTCAAGGTTTGCTGCAGTAAATCCTCCTCATGCTGTAACTGAGTAATGTAAGCAACTTGGGTTGCGTTTAAACAATTCCCAGTGTGTGGCATGGCCAGTGCAGTTTGAATTGCCTCTGTCTATCTAAACAGAAACAGATGTTTGAACAGCAGAGCAGTGCAGAAGTCATTCTTCAAACAGTAGATTAAAACATCTGTCAGGACCATTGGATGGGACCAGACAAGCAGCAGCAGTATCAGCTGGGCCTGCCAGTCACATCTACTGCACCCTGGAGGTGGAAGGGAAAGGACAGGAGGATTTATTCTGGTCTTTGCATGACACATCCTCTTTTTTTGTCATATTTCTCCAGACATTTGAAAGATTACAGACCCGGCCGCACAGAACTACTCACAACATCTCTCAGTGTTGCCTCCTATGATTGAGTTCTTTCCCTGATAATTCCTTTTTCTGCTACTGCGGGCAGTTGGTATGAAAGCTGTGAAGTGTTGGTGAGATGCCAGGTTACAGCATTTTACAGTTATTTCCATCTGTCCTTCACATTTCAGCATTTGGCCAGTTTAGTGGCATTGCAAGCAAATTCTTCAGGCCTCGTTGGGTCAAATATATGACAACCAGCTAATTTCCTGCAACTTGCCTGCAAGAGCTGTGCCACAGGCAGAGTATTAATTTCCAGCTGAACGAGAGTCCAAATCAAACCCTTGGCTTAACACCTCTTTTGCACTCACCCTCATCCCAAAATCAGAGCCAAGAAACTCATACAGAGTCAAGAAACAGTTCCAACCTTTTTGGTGAATTGAATCAAAGCTCTGGATTCAAATAGCCTCTGAAGGATACTATTTTTACAGTCTAGAGCTGAAATGTGAATCTTGAATCCACCCTCTGTTTCCAGACCAGATTTATTCTTCTTGGTTTAGCATCCAGCAGAATAATCAGTGACAGCTCTACGTTAGAGGCTGCTCATTTTGACATGGAGCCACTATGGCTGCATTCCCAACCCCTTCCTCTTTCAAGCAAGCTCCAGCCTTGCATGATCTGATTGAAGTTGGACCCAAGTCTGCCACCTTAGCTTCTCAGGCAGTCCCTGAGGTGACCCTCACCACTGTGAGTGCACTGCTGCTGGGACAGGTGGCACAGGGTCCTCTGCAAAGCCAGTGGATCTCTCCCTTCCCTGCAAGCGAGCCGCTCTCTTCTCTTGTTTGTCCCCCACCAGCCATTAATTGTGGGCTGTAGCAGCAGCAGATTACCTCACGACAGCCTGGCAGATGTGTTCTCATTGAATAAATAAACTCATTTATATGGCTGTAATGACTGTTGCTTCTGTGTTCTCATCATGAAAACTCCAGCCTATCTACAGCAGTTTATAAACAAAGCTGCTTTGCCTTTATGGAAAAGCAATTTGTGGCTGAGGAGCCTCAGCAACAACTCGTGCCAAATAGAGCTGAGGCCATTTCTCAGGGAACAGGTGTCCACATCATTAAAGCCACCACCCCCCTTGGCATTAATTGCCATCTCTGTTGGCACACTGAGAAAAGAGACTGGGATTTGCCTGGGCCATGGAAACCAGATTCCCAGCTCCCTCCTCGAGGCAGTCTATCTCCCACTGGCTTTGCCAAGGCAGGGAGAAATCTTTAACCCCGATGCTTGAGTGACACACATTGGATGGACCTTGCTCCCCAACAGCCTGGGCAGGGGGCACCCAGAAAAAGTCATTGGCATAAGCTGGTGAAACAACAGTTTTCACAGAGGAGAAAGAAACCAGTTATTAGACAGGAAGTTTGCCCGCTTCCTCTCTTTTTATTTTAACCATCTTCTTACTTCACTCTCTTTTTTTTTTTTTTTGATTTTTTTGCTCTTTCTATGTTATATTATTAGAAAAAAAAAAAAAAGAAAAAAAGAAGCCTCACTTTGTATTTCTTTAGCCTCCTTGTAGCTTTAGAGATATAAACTGTGACTGAAAAGACACATCATGCCCCAAAGGCAGAAAAGTACAGGCACACAACCTGCAGAAATAGCAGGCTGCTGAGCAAAACCGTTAAGCAGGTTTCTCTCTCATCTGTTTCAATTGTTGGAGGTGAGACCATCTGGCCTGCATGTCCCCCTGCCTGAGGACTTTCTTCCACCTCTGTGGCCCAAGTAGCTCTGTGAGCTATCTACTCATCAACATAAGCACAGGAATAAGTGGGAAGCTTGAAGGCAATGGTACATCTTCCTCACAGACATCATGGTGGTTAGCACCACACATGTGGTGTGAGCCCCAGGGAGAAGAGTCATGCCGCAGAGCTGCCGTGTGGTTGCAATGACTTCACTCTGCTAATTATGGTAAGGCAGGAGCACACTGGTAGCATTTAGAGGGTTAGATTATATCCACACTACAAAGGAAACAGGCTGAGAGTGATGATTTAGTTTATAGCTGAAGAGAGAATGACTGGGTTAGTTAAATGCACTGGTAAGCCTTGAGTTAGGGGATTTGGGGCATGGATGAGAGTTAGGTTAAAATAAGCCAGGGTTCACCCAGAAACACAGATCTCCTCCAAGAGGAGTCATTGCTCTCTGAATGGGCTTATTTTCAAATCCACATTAATTCAGAGAAACTAATATTTTCGCATTGAGGAAGACATCACTGCTCTGACAAACTCTGCCATGAACCTGAGGCCTGGGGAGCACAGCCATGAAGACACAATAGCAGCAAGGAGCCTTTTAGGGGCTAGAGCAAGGACAGCCAACACCAGCAGCTGCTGGCCATCCATCTGCTTTACACTACCGATGTCCACACAGCCCCTGTGGGTCTTTAACAGGGCTTTGTCATTTGTCAGCCCGCCTCTGTGTGGCAGCTGTTCAGAGCAAGGATACCTGTCCAGTTCTGCCCATGCACACTCGCCCTTGCCGATGGACCATGGCCTACCACACCTATGGCAAGTATATGTGCAACTGCCTAAAGTGCCAGGGACCATTACCTTGTCTCCTGGTGGTTTCTCTTCAGTACTGGATATTGGTGGTGGGACTCACGCTCTGGTGAGCCTGCAGCAAGACCAGCATCATTAACACACAACCACTTGGTGGCAATTTCACCCCAGACCCTCTTGCTGGCACTTTGGGGTTGTTAAGGGACACAGAGGAAAAGAAGGACCAAAACAGTTTTCAGGGGCAAACACAGCATGTAGTATTTTGCCTTCCATTAACTCTGCTGGTTTTACTCTCTGCAGAGTTAATTACAAATCAGTTTAATTGTTCTCTCGCTTGATAACTTTCTAATCTCTCAGAGACTTGCTGCACAGCAGGCTGTAAGATTACATTTTATCACTTCTCTTTCCATTAACCTCACCGTGTTAATCTGTGGTCTCCTTCCTCACTCTCTCTGCTGAATGATAATAATTAAATTGATTTAAACCAAATTCAGCAATGGCTCTATTGAGAACCTTACCTCTGCTCCCTGCCAGCTACAATGGCTGCTGCATTCTTGGGTCCTAAGCAGTGACACATTTACTCCCCACACCTTCCCTCACCACCACACCCCCAAGCAAGGCAGAAAAATTGTGCAGCAATGCATGAATGTGCAGGGAAGGGAGGGAGAGGAATAAAAAATCGCTTTGAGGAATTTGCATGCTGCCTAAATAAAAAAGGAAAAAATTAAGCCAAACAGCAACATAAAACCCACAACAAACACGAAGGAAAACACAAAAGCCTCAGTAACCTGCAAGAAAATCATAAAAACATCCCATCTACCAGGAACTCAGACTTGGATATCTTCCTATAGCCACCAGTGACTGCAACTTCCCCACCACCTCTCTCTCTCTGATAGGAACATTTGGTGTAATATTTTTTTACAACCTTGCTGCACGTAACACAGAGGTAGGAGGGCAGATGGAATCGTAGAATCATAGAATCAATGAGGTTGGGAGAGACCTCCAAGATCATCCAGTCCAACCCATCACCTAGCCCTATCCAGTCAACTAGACCATGGAACTAGCCTCATCCAGTCTTTTCTTGAACACCTCCAGGGACGGCGACTCCACCACCTCTCTGGGCAGCCCATTCCAATGGCAAATCACTCTCTCTATGAAGAACTTCTTCCTAACATCCAACCTAGACCTCCTCTGGCACAACTTGAGACTGTGTCCCCTCTTTCTGTTGTTGGTTGCCTGGGAGAAGAGACTGACCCCCGCCTGGCTACAACCTCCTTTCAGGTAGTTGTAGACAGCAAAAGGTCACCCCTGAGCCTTCTCTTTTCCAGGCTAAACAACCTCAGCTCCCTCAGGCTCTCCTCATAGGACTGCGCTCCAGGCCCCTCGTCAGCTTCATCACCCTTCTCTGTATGCGTTCCAGTACTTCAACATCTCTCTTGAACTGAGTGGCCCAGAAAAGATCATTCCTTTCTCCTACCTGGGTTGAACTTGGATTAAAGAGCATCTCGGTCTTGCTTGCAGGATATAGAGGACCTGGGACACTACCAAGTGTAGTTCACTCTACCTCTAACAGCAAATCCCTTTAGTCTATTGACTAGATTTCAGAAAGACTAATGTTTATTTGTGAAAACAAATAGTGCAGAGTTCTCCCACAATGTCCTCAAATGCAGCACTGAATCACTGCTCATTTTTCTGGACCATCCTGGCATCTCACTGACCATGCTTCATGCATAAATTTGAGCAGAGTCGTGTACTCCATACTTTTCAACTCTGCCAAAAATTCTCCCAAAACTTAATTCATGACAACATTTCTTTCTGGGAAGATCTGGTGGGTTCATTGGTCTGTTTCATGGCAAGGGAGAAATTATGTACACTAACTTTTTGAAGAGAATAATTTTCTGGCTTCTGCTTTTCTCTCTGACGGGATGTGTCCTGTTCATTAGTTATATTTGTTTTCTTTGTCTTAGAAAGCATATCCATCACTTATTGAGGCTAGTTTTGTTTCTGCAAGCAGGAACATCACTATCACAAAAATACTCCAATGAGCTTGTGGTTTATATATGTAATTTAACCCTTGACTGATGCAAAGCTCAGGAAGAACCTTGCTAATGCTGTGAGCTTTGGATTATGCCCTGAAAGTTTGTTTTGTCCTCATCAAGGCATTTTCAGGCAAGAGCAATATCCGGAAACTTCCAGTCTCAGTCACAGGGAGGAAATGGAAGGCTGACCAGCTAACCTTGTTCCATGCAGGAAACCCAACTACTAACAACCTTCCTATGATCTAACAGCCTTAACCAGGTTAGCTGAAGTGTTACAAAATGAAGGACTGCTGATTGTGGCCTGACTTAAGCAGTTCTATTGGATATCAATGGTACGATTCATTACCATCTGAGAATGTTAGTTCACACCAGATATGCATTTGTTTGTCTTTCACCTTAAATAAGATCACAATTACAAATGAAACTGCTGTGTGCTGTGGACATGGGATGGGAAGACATATACTGCTATATGGCATGAAGAAGGAAGTGCTCACAGGGCACAATAAAGATGCATAAACTCCTTCTCAACAGGGTCCTCGATCCAGCTCCAAATCACTTGATGACACCGTTGACATCAGAAAACATTTGTGCAACAGAAGCAATGGGTCAGAAGGAGAAATTATCGTAAGAACTTTTCACTCTGGAGAGTTCTGCAAAACCTCTTCCTAAATGATAGTAACAAGCCCTTCAGATTGCCTTGTCTGTGAGTCTGAAAACATTTTCTTCATTGGCAATTGTATATGTACGTACCTTGCAACAGCTTACCAATGTCATTAACAGCTAGTACATTATTTCAATCCATGCTTTTCAGTCTGGTAAGTAATGTAAATGGGCACATGGTCTTAGGACATGCCAGATCACAACTGTCACACATTTTAGGGAAATCTAGATCCATATTCTAACCTTATAAGTCTCCACAATAATTATAATGGATAAAAACCAGACCACTGACTCAATCATTCCTGAAATTTGTAGCTATGTTTGGATCTAAACTCTGACTGAGATTTTTCGACAGCATTAGGTGACTTGTTTTTCAGAGAGGCATTTCTCAGCATTTCTGAAAATCAGGCCTGAAATTAGATTTGACGCACAGAGTTCACTCCCAACCATCCATATTTTCTGAAATTCTTAATTTCTGCTTCATTATAAAAACATCCTGGAAAAAAATAAAAAACACCATTTACCAACCTCCTTAGAAACAGAACAGTTAATAATAGCAACATTTGGCATTTTTTTTAATGTTAGTTGGACTTTTTAGAGTGATGTTTTGCTTTTTTCTAGGATGTCAAGCTTTTGAAGAAAATGCTTGTATGGTTAGTAAATCACAAGGGTTTTCAAAGCCTTAGGAAGGTGCTGAATTAATTTGAAAATCTTTTCTTCCATCAGAAAACAATGCACTGGAATTAGTCAACCTCCTAACCTTTATATCAGATCAAGTGGATGTACCCATTATTTCTTATTACCTAATGACTCTTTTCTGGTTAAGATTTGGACACTAGTTGTCCTGCTCTGTCAGATTTCTTTTACTGTCAGGCCTCCTGCACAGCAGAAAGTGTCCAAGACGCCAGGGCACATCGTGCTGCATATTGAACGATGGGTCTAAATGGGAACGTACAGATTAATTCAACAGTTATTTGAACTGATCCATATCTCTAGTCAATCTGATGGCATTATAATTTATGGATTTGTTCAAAAAGTGTTGGGGGGGATTTTTGGACATATTGCATTTTTGGTCAACCTCTGGTAACAGTTGCAGTGACTACAAAGATAAACACAAGATTTGTAGTTCTTGTTACTGTTCCGGGTAAGGCCAAACTGTACACCAGTATCAGCGTGGTTACTGGAAGAGTTCCTCCTGGGAGCAGTCCTACTTTGCAGAATTCACTATGTACTCCAGAAGCCCTTAGAAAAATCCATCATAAAGTGTCCAAAGTGACCTTTAGTTTGCCAGTTACCATTCATACAGGATGAAAATATCTGCTAAAAGGAGAATCTCTTTATTTCATGTTTAAAGTGGTGATCTCTGTCCTAGCTGAGAGTCTAGGTTTTGTGCCTCTCCTCTGACTCTACACAATTGCATCATTACCTAGAATAATCTTGCTGCTATTAAAAGAATGGCAGTAGATGAAAAATCAAAACTCAGGGTGACTGGGTTCCCAGGGAAGGACCTAAGACTGAGGTGAAGAATATTTGGAAAGGGAAGGTGAGGGAGCAGACAGTTGCAGGTACCTGGGAAACTGACCATCAGCCACACTTCTCTCATTCAGTTTGGCCTCAGGGATAATTATGGTGGTTCTGAATTCCAGAGGAGTATAGATTAATCAGATGCATGCAGCAGGACACAACTAATACTACTGTCTGACATAGTGAATTTCCAGCTGTTAAAATTTTCTTCATAGATTTTATACCATTCCGTGATTAAATGACGA
>VWYK01090644.1:0-25548 GCA_013399775.1 Semnornis frantzii | reverse complement strand
CAATCCCTATCATTCTGTGATTTTAAAACCAGAAGTCCTGTCTCATTTGACTTTCTGAACAATAGAACATGAGTTGCAGCCAGTGTTTCCTACATGAAGTTTAACAACTTGTGGTGGCTAATTTAGGGACTCAATTGCTGAGAAATCCAGAATACCCATGGATAGTCTATCTGCTGTTTAGTTACATGAAGGTTTTGTTTTATTTTCAGTGTAAATGNTCTTCTCTAGCTGATAATTATAACTCATGGACAAGGTGTTTCTTCTGAATATTTTGCTAGACTGAACTCTTTCAGCTTCCCATAAAAATAATGGATCAAAGAAACCAAGGAGTATAATTAGCTCTGAAATGACAGCACATCAGGACGCACCAGTAGTGAACCTAACAAGAAGAAGCAGAGGTAAGTGGGCTACATTATTTCCCCCACATTCCTTTTCTTTTCACTTACCTGTACTAGGAGGACTCTCAACTGTTCACCTCACTGCAGTGCTCATAACTCAGCTGGTGAGCTGGTCACACATGGATGATGTTCTCCTGCTACACTGGGCAGTAGCATTGCACAAGGAGTTCTGAGGTACATTTGTGAGGTGAAGAAATACAGACAGGTAGGAATGCAAAACCTTGTAGAATTGGAATTTAGTGTATTGTCTTTAGCACAGCACCATGTAGGAGCAGCAATAATAATTCTTGATAATTTAACAGAAAGGGAGAGAACTGTGAAAACAAAATGAGTTTTCGACCTGTCACCTCATGCAACTGATGGTTTCTGTTTAAGGATAGTTTTAATTTTAACTTTTAGGTGGATCTCTTTTCTGTACACAATCCAGTATGTTTTCTTGTTTGCGTTCCTCTCATTTACATTTTTATTATGGATTCTAAAGCATATTGAGCTGACTGATTGTTCCTGCTCATTGCCATGCGTTTCACTCTTGTCAGATGCCCATAGCTAGCATCCAAGAGAGAGAAGGAAAAGCTCTTAAGAAAAATGGTCAGCAAAGCAGCATGTCATGAAAATAAAACTGGAGGTCTTAGACCTTCTGTGTTTTGAAAATCAAACAAAGACTACAGGACTGTATCTAGCAGGGACACAATGACCAAACATTTGTCTGTGGGTGATGGCATCTTGGGAGGCCAAAGGATAAGGTGTTCTACTTAGAGCAACTACCTCAGAAAGAGTTTTCTTCTTGATTGGAAAGGAGAATTGGAATCTTCGGAGTCTTTTTGAGCTGAGCTGAAAAGCAAGGGCTGCAACATGTACTGGTGGCATGCTCTGCTGTCAGAGATGGCCATGCCAACATCTCTCTGCCACAGGACCACCAGTGGTTCCTTCACATCTGCAATAAGTTGATATGGCTGTAAAACAGATGCACTTAGGCTATAATTTTGTCTTCTGTACAGTGCATATGTGAAGCATTTCTGAATCAGCAAGGTCTGCCCTGCTCACACACTGATTGCTGAATGAGGAATGAGCCTTTACATCTCTGTGTGGGAAGCTTTGAAGTCTAATGAGGACTGGAAGGGCTCTGGTTTGATGGCAGCATGACATAGCCTGGATTCTCCTGGCCTTTCAGCCTCTAGCTCGTTCTGTGCTCATACCCAGGCACAGTAGGTATGTGATCAAGGGATTGCAAGGGTGGATGAAGTGGAAGAGGTTGGCCGTTACAGTCATCATTGGCTACTGACTAGAATTGCCGCTTTTTTTTCTCTTTCACATCGATAAAACAACCTCTCTAAGAGCAATCACAGACTTTGAATTTCATTACTGCTGATACATTTTGTAATAGCTCCTGACACCACTTTCTCAGCTGATAATTTAGTTAAGCTCTCTGCTGCACATGCTAATGCTTCAGTGTGGAGGCAGTAGAAAATTATTTAATAAAACTTAACATAGCTTTCATTTCATGGCTGTTATTATCAAATATTAGTCATTGCTGAGAATTGTTCCTTGAACAGTTTGTTCTTATCTGTGTGCATTTGGCTATCACCTCTTTGAAATGCAGCAGCACCTTGGGTGGTAAATGAAGGCAGCTTTCACTTCATTCAGCTGTGCATCTCGAAAGCAGCTGTGGTCTTAACAAACACTTCTTGTCAGTTCTGTGCTTTCTGCGCTAGTTCAGCACAAAAGATGAAATTTCTGTTGAAATCTTATGGATGAACCTCAGGCCTGTAAAGCTTATAAAAGCATTACCAATGAGGCTTGTTTCTCACCAACACTGAATGTGCTTGATTAAGTCAAAGTTAAGAAGCTTTTTCTTGCTGTTGGGTCAGAAGTGCCCTCTAGTTCCTAATTCACATTTATAACACTTAGGAAGAGCAGACTCAGACCTTGTAAAGCTTTTCTATATGTGTGTATATACAGATACCATCTCTGGTTCTTCTGCCCTTTCACATGAACAAAACCCTATGGACAAACATCAGAAACATCACAGAATCACAGAAAGTTAGGGGTTGGAAGTGTCCTCAAAAGGTCATCCAGTCCAGCCCCGTATCAGAGCAGGATCACTTAGAGTAGGTCACACAGGAACATATCCAGGAAGGTTTTGAATATCTCCAGAGAAGCAGACTCCAGAACCTCTCTGGGCAGCCTGCTCTAGGGCTCTGTCACTCTCCCAGTGAAAAGGTTTTCCTTATGTTTGTGTTTGAGAGACCTGAGGCTGTTTTGTCTTGAGAAGGCTGAGAGAGGATCTTATCAATGACTATAAATATCCAAGGGGTGGCTGCCAAGATGAAGGTGCCAAGCTCTTTTCAGTGGTGCCCAGTGATAAGAGAAGGGACAACAGGTACAAGCTAGAGCACAGGAGATTCTACCTCAACATGGGGAGGCACTTTATGGTGAAGGTGACAGAACACTGGAAAAGGCTACCCAAAGATGTTGAGGAGTCTCCTTCTCTGGTGACTTTCAAAACCTGCCTGGATGTGTTCCTATGTGGCCTGTCCTTGGTGATCCTGTTTGGGCAGAGAGGTTGGCCTGGGTCATACAGTCATAGGATGGTAAGATTGGAAGGCACCTCAAAGATTATCTAGTTCCAAGCTCCTGCTACAGGCAGGGACACTTTCCACTAGAACAGGTCGCTCAAGAGCTCATCCAACCTGGCCTTGAACACCACCTGGGAGGGAGCATCCACAACCTCCCTGGGCAACCTGTGCCAGTGTCTCACCACCCTCACCATAAAGAACTTCTTCCCAACACGATCTCTGGAGGTCCCTTCCAATCCCTAATATTCTGTGTTTCTGTAACTCAATGTTGATAATGTTTTCACTGTGGCTTGAAAAGCCTGAGTCATGTTGAATTACTCCTCATATTCATTGGCTAGTGGAGATCTGTGCTGTTAGTGTTACTTTGAAAATCAGTGTATTCCTGTTTCTGATCTTCCATGGAAAAGGACATGCCTGTCTTGTGAAGCCTTACTTCTTTTTCCGGGTAGAAAACCATTGTGTTTTGTTTTAGTCCTGAGCTACGAAGTTAAACATCCTCAAACCATTTGACCACTCAGGAGATGTTTCATAATACATCCCACTCGGTCATGTTTTTTAGTTATCTTCCATTCTGAAGGCTACATTTTCCAGTCAGACAAAATGAAATGGCTTTATGTTGATGTTGATATATCTTCCACCCAAACTGCACCCAGCAGGCAGTTGCACCCTACTTATATTATTTCTTTTCTGCAGCTTGGGTGACTTCTAAGCTGTTTGGAACCTGCTGTGACCTGATCTCTGCAATGGTATTGTCAGCTGCATTTTGAATGGCTTATCCTGGGCTGGACTTGCTGACCAGGAGAGATCAGGAACAACAGGAGCACCTGGAACATCAGGAATATACACATTCAGGTTACTTGTGTTGGATGTGACCACATGTACAGTCTCATAGATCAAAATGTCAGTCCTGAAGGAGGAAGTACCATTTGTATGGTGTGATATTTACATCTTAATGAAGGTTAATGGCATTTGTGCTTTCATCCAAAGCTCATGCTGCATGGGGCTTCCTAGGGAAGTGTTTATTGTAACGGCACTCTGTCATTGCAGAGAGCCAGCTGAGGCTGCCTTTGTCACTGCTTGTCATTATTGCTTCCCCTCGGATGTTCTACCAATATAAACATGGAAACCCTTCATTTGCTTTCTAGTGTGTGGGTGTCCTGAGTAAACTCTCACTGTGGGTGACTGAGAAAAATGTTTTCTTGTTCTACAAGCTCCATTATGCCTCTGCATGGAGGGGAATGTCTTCTCTGTGGAAATAAGGAGCCTCAGATCATTCTATGGACTTTGAGAACTCAAATGAGAAGAGATCTTCTCTGAGTATTTCTGAGGTAATCCCCACACAAACTTTATTTAAACATGAATTATTTCCTGAATGATAAAAGGACTTTCACAGATGTATCACTGACTCCTGAGCCAGTGTTCTCCGTCTGTCAGAAACTGGTCCTCCTCAAACCTTTTTTATCCTAACGGCATTGCCACTGTATGAGTCAGGTGGCAAACCTGGTGTTGGAAGAAACCCAAATCTCCTATCTCTCAATTTCAGTTAGGTCCTATTTGGAGCAAGATGTGTGGGGAAAACTAATATCTTTTATTGTTGCATTTAGAAAGAATGGGCAAACTTCTGGGTGCGTGAGTATTTCTCAGGGGAAAATGTAACATGCAGGATATCTGTGTCTACCTGCTAAGCTCATTTCTCTTTTCCTCTTGCAGCCACTCTGGGATCTCCTTGTGTTGTGAGGATGGCTGAGGGCCTTGTGTATGTTTCCATGAGGGCTGCACCCAGTGACTCAAGCTTAGCAGCCACGCTGGTGTTCAAAAACTTACCTCCTCGTTTCTTTCCCTGCCTCCACCTAGGGCAGTGCAGTTGTTTTCCTCTACAGTGACTTTAATTTCTTTTCATCTTTGTCCCCTTTGTGCTTCACAGGGTTGGGTTCAGTGGAAGTTACCTAATGAAACCTTGAGAAGTTAATTTCTGCTCATCAAAGGGCATCATCTGGGTTACTCTGGCTTCCATGCTCACGATCATGGTTCTCCCTGGTGCTGTGCAGAGTGCTGCATGTCCAATCACTTGCAGGCTGGAGATCCTGGCTTCCCAGCAAGCAACCAGTACATCCTGCGGTGGTGGTGTGAGATCCCTTGGGATAAGCAGGGATCTGTAAATGTAAAATGTGATTACTGCAGTATTATGTTGAATGTCAGCCTGCCACATTTGCACAACAGGGTTAGAGAGTGTCAGCCTCAGATTTATGTGGACCATGACTGTGTCCAAATATTAATAGTGATGATTAAATAAGGCTGGGGAAACTATTCCAGCTCTGCAAATATTGAACCTCATATTTATAACCCTATAATAAAAGGAAAATTCAGTAGGAAAAACAGGCACACCTTCAGCATTACAGACTTAGAGGAGTTTTTAACAGTTTCAAAGCAAGACCTGGTGGAGTCAGACACCTGTAGGGGTAAGGCCAGCCTGGCTTTTCTGACCAGTGTAGCCCGAACAGAAATAACTTAAAGAGTTATAACTCAGGCAGCTGAACTGAATCAGCACTGAAACAACTAGAAGGATTTGGCTTCTTCAAGTGCCAAAAGTGTTCACACTTGTTTTTGGTTTGATGTGTGTGCTGGTTTGAGCTAATTGGAATATTTTAATAGAGAAAATTATACTACAGGCTGTGAAGGAAAACAATGGTGATGTCTACTTCACTCATAGGCTTGCTGAGATGTTTAGGAATAAGAACTCAAAACAAAAGATAAGTCTGGGGCTGGCAACGTGTCACGGGCTGCAGCGCCTTGAGCGGTCTAGCTCTGGCTTCTCCTCTTTGCAGAGTAACTTCACTAACCACTTTCCTTCTGATCCCCCCTGGCCGATCCTCAAAATTCTTCTCACGTGTAAGGCAAACCTTGGGGTAAGGTATAGAGGTGGGGAGAAGGTGGAAGGGTGGTTGGGAGCCCCTCCCGGGGTCTCTGATTTCTGGGAGGGGAGTTGTGTTTCTCTATTACCTTTACCTTGTATATTTCTGTAACTATTCCTGTATATAGTGTATATCTCTGCATGTGTATTGCATTGAACTGTAAATAGAGCTTCAGTCCTTAACTTCCAGCTGGCTGTGTTCTAGTCTGGGTCATTTTACGAAGTGTGGGGGGGGGGCAGGAAACTCCCAAACCATTCATAAAGTGGTTCATTTTTTTGGAGGAAGAGAAAGAGAGGAGGGAAGATCCTCAGAAAGGGTTTAAAGAAATCAGAGGGTTAAAAAGTACCATGTGGTATTTTTGAGGGGGCTGTGGGCACTTATCTGCCTCAGAAATACGTATTCAGCAATGACTATAGGGGCAGATGATTTATACAGACTCAAAATCCCATTAACGCAGACATTACATATTACAAACTTTCCTCTCTAGATACAGATCAACAAACTACAAGAAGACCAGTAAATAATCAACAGCCTTTAGAAAAAGGGCAAGGATTAAACTCATCCATCACTGACTAGCACATTTGTAGAAAAACCACAGAAAGGAAAAGAGAGGAAGATGAATGCTTTTATCATCCTGTACTTGTTCTTCATTTATTACTGAGCATGTGAAGGGCGAGTATCAGTATCACAGCTGGAAGTAGAGAGAAGTGACAAAACTGTGGTCAAACTTTCTCTTTTTGAAATGGATCTGAAGCTTGTCAGGGATCTTAGCATGTGCCTGGTGCTGCAGCCTGCTCCATGCAGCCCCATGATGCTCCAGCAGGCAGCTGGTTGATCAAGCTCTACCTGTTGCTGTGCATTCACAAGACTTCTGCCCGTTTTGAGGTTTGCCAGTGTTGTGGCAGAGGGCTTTGTCTTCTCTGAATTGTTTTGTACTGTGCATCCCCAGCAGCATCCATCTCGTAGAAGCAGACTCTCAATATCAGCAGCTCTTTATGTTCATCACCCTGCATCCCACATGCTAGCATGGAGACAGAGCACACAGCAGTTGTAGCTCTTCTGAGGGGTGAACCGTGATATAACACCTCATTTGCACTTGGGTTCCTCCCAGATGAAAGTCTCATCCCTGCCCTTGGCTCCATGGATGAGCAACCATCGTCTGAGCTTAACAGTCTTTTCCAGTGCCTGCTGTTTTGTTTGCTGCTAGACCCCAGCTGTCCAGGACCATACAGCAAGAGAACAAAGGCTGTCATGACTGGAAGGGAAAAAGGATGCTAATGGATTGCAGGAAGACAGGAGTGGCTTCAGAGAAAACTTCCTGCAGGTAAATGCTGTGAGGGCTTGAGCCCTGCCTTGTGTCACCTCTACATGGAAGAGATGGGCCAGAGAGGACTAAGTGAGTGTTTATGCAGCAGACCTACATAACCGCTTCATTAATTTGCCCTCTTATCAAATCCACTGCAACTCATTTGGCTGTGAATATTTCTTCATAGACGTGATATTCACAACTGCAGTTGTGCTGCCCTTCTTGCTTGTGATGACCTGTCTTTTTATTAGGATTCTATAGTTTGTTTCCTTCACTAAGCACCCCCCATAACTATGGCAGCACATTTAAATAACCAGGCCTATAGCCATCCCAGTAAATGAACTGGGAATGCTTCGTGGTGCAGATCCTTTCACTGTGTTTTTCCAATTACTTTGTAATTCACAAGGTTCAGCAGCTCACGATGGGTCTCCCAGCCATTACTGCAAATTTGCACTGTTCCACTGTAGGTAAAATCACTGGACAGAAAACTCCAGCAAGAGAACCAGCTACTTCCCTTTCTACCAAGTCTTCTTTTCCCTTGACTGTCTCTCTGAAAGGTCTGTGCTGGTTGTTCTGCTCTTGGCTATGAGGAATGACTTTCGATATGCTGCTGTTGGATACTTCAGAGAGCTTGATGGAAAATCAAAGTGAGGTGTAACTTGAAATACCTCCTTTCTGATCACTGAGAGCCCTTTTCAGCTATCAGGAGGAACAGCCCTGCAGCTTCTTGTGAGTTTTCAAGAAATAGCTGCCTTCAGCAC
The DNA here is from genome assembly GCA_013399775.1 of Semnornis frantzii. NCBI lineage: Eukaryota > Metazoa > Chordata > Aves > Piciformes > Ramphastidae > Semnornis > Semnornis frantzii. Next base: position 17,595 of record VWYK01090644.1, on the reverse strand, counting down.
TGCTGTGTCCAGTGGGAGAGGAATCTGGCATACCTGTGCTGGTACTGTCTGTATTTATCAGGAGGAAGTTGGGATAACATGCTTCCATCCTCTCTGGGAAACTGAACACCTAAGGGAAGCCTGTTAATCTTTTTCCTTCTCTTTGTGCTCTCTATTGCCTCCCTCCACCCCCTCTCCTCTCTTTATATCTTCCTTCCCTGAGCTGTGTGCTGGGAACATGCTGGCTGAACACCCCTCCTGCTGCTCCTGCTCTGATTGTTATAAGAAGAAGAAGTAGCCCTGCGGTGAGATGATCAGGAGCCACTTTATTTGCCAGAGGGAGATTACCCTGGTGTAGCAAGGAAGCAAAAGTTCATTTGGAGGAGCAAACAACAACTTTTGCAATGCAGCTCAGGCTTGTTCATTCCTAAAATAAGAGATCAAATCCCATAAGGTCTCTTCCTGTACATCAACCACAGTGGACTGTCAAGAGTTCAGGTCCAAAGTACAGATTCAGACTTTGCTTGTCTAGGCTCTGTGTCTGTCCACCCCTCCTCATCTCTCCAACAGGTTCTGATGCTGCCAGCCCTTTTGAAAAATATTTGGTAAGGACTCAAAGATACAGCTTCCGTGAGACCCACAGCAGTAAGATGCACACTGAATTCCCTTCTGCCTGAAGTGAGAAGGAGATGGCATAGAGCTAGGTCTCATTTGATGCTGGAAAACTCAGGTGGACTCTGTTGGTGCATCAGGCATAGGGAAGGTTTCTGATGAAGTTTGTACCTCTCTGGACCTCGTGGAATTTGATAGAGCTCCAGGTTTGGATGAGAGGTCTGCTTCTTGTTTCACTTGTCATGCAGCTTTCAAAGCGCTGTGCGATGTCCACGTGAAATCTATGCAAGGGAGGCTTTTGCTGGCCTCTGCAGAAGATCCATGGAAATAACGGATAGGGAAAGAGGAGGTCAGCTCACCAGCAAGAAGAGAGATTTTGAATGGTGTCCCAGGTTGAGAATTATAGGGTTAAGAAAGTCCTCTTGGGACTTGAAGATTGTTATTCAATCCCACAATTCTGCTATCTCTTCATAAGCTCACGGCAAGGCCAGTTCGCTCTCTTCTCCTCCCCCTCCAGCCTTCTGCCGGGCAGGAGCTACATTATCGGACAAACATGTAAGGATAGGCCTGGTTGGGGCCTGCAAAGGCTGTGCTTAGGCCTCTTGGATGGCAGAGGCATGGGGGGGAGGATTGGAGCACTGGGGATGATAGATTTAGTTTTGGGATGGGGGAAAATTCAAGGGGGCTCGCTTATGTATTCTGTATCTACCTTGTAATTTCTATCTGCAAATTCTCTCCAAATACAATTCTGTGTTTTTTTCTCCAATTCGTTTGAGAGTTTTACTCTGTCGGTTTCTTTAAACCCACGACAAATGGGAGTGAGGGCAACGGCAAGGGAAACTCTGGACTACAGAAATGAAACACTGACAGAAGATAGCACTTATGAGTGGGGTCTGAGCGACAATGGCTGAAAGCAGAGGTCCAAGGTGGAGTGAGGTATCTGACACATCACAAACAGATGCTGAGCGTGGCTAAGAAGGAAGTGGGGAAGTTTTGTCAGTGTTCAGAGGCAATTAGACTCGAGGCAATAGTGTTTTAATCTGAAATAAATGCTGTTCCCACTCTGAACTGAAAGGAGAAGACCCAAGAGTGAAAGGCAGGAGAGGAAAACCCCTGCCAAGCCTCCAAGTAAGCACAGCACTACATGGAAGTAACACAGTGGAGGCCAAGGAGAAGGTGCCAGAAGAGAATGGGAATATTTTTTTCCTCTTTCTAATTTCTGACCACGTATTTCAGAAAGCTGGGGGAAAGGCAATGCAGAAAATCCTCAGAGGAAGCTGAAAAAAAAAACATTTTGTGTTTCCAAAACTAAAAATAAAAAAATAAAAAAAATATGAGAACTGACCTTTTCCACCTACTTGTAGCCTGTCACATCTAGAGTTAACAAAACATTCTCTGAGAGAGTGATTCTTACTTGATTGTTTCTAATCCTGCTCACTAAAAAGAGTAAACATTTACAGGCTTACTCTGGAAATGTGACCAGAATTTGCTGATAAACCAGAATAAAATTGGGGGAAGCTGAGCAAACATAAACCAACTGTGTTAAGTATCTGGCTCTAAAGGGCCATAAAATCTATTCTGGGAAGTTCAGCTGTAAGCTTAAGCATCAGAGTAGCTTTAAGTAACTCAGCTTCTTTTACAGGTGTTTTAAAGCTGCCTTGAAAAGAAGAGAAGGATTGCTCAAATTGGTAAAAATCTCCGGGACATAACACACTGACTATCTCCTTAGCCAACTTAGGAACATATCATTAACACTATAGCACTCAGCTGCCTCCAGCCTGAAGGAAAAGGTACAGGTTCACCTATGGCTGATGAATAACACAAGAGCAAGCTGGATGATGGTCTCCAGAGATGTCCATTTGAAGCATGGGGTAAGGGCTGCGTAGCCTCTGTCTTTTACATATGCAGGAATATGAAATCCTGAGCAAAGAACAAAGCTCGCTTGGTAACCCTTTTCTCTCCTAGATTTTTCTGTTCACATTCATTCTTTGCTCCTTAGAGAAGGATATGTGTATTTACTGGAGGAGTTACAGCCCTTAATCAGGACAGCTCAACTAGTGATAGTAAATGTGATAGCTGCGCTCAGAGCATGTCATGAGTATTTACTACAGGCTCACTGACAATGAACTGTTTGTAAAATGATAACAATAATTAGAGACGTTGAATCTTTTTCTTGCAGTGTTGCTAATAGTTGCACGTTACAGGGCACGAACACTTGTTCGTATTACATGAGGCTGATTTTTAATATCTTTTTCTGGTGAACCATATTTATTTTAAGATAATACAGTTTTTCACTCAGCAGTTCCACCGATTATCTTAAACATATGCCACAGACTGTCATCTCAAAAGCTTAAATCCAAACTCCTGCTTATTCTTCCCTCAGGGGATGTCAGCATTGAGATGCAATGCTTCATTAGAGCCCATTCCTGAACAAACTGTTGAAATCCCTCTGCACACTTGGAATATATTTTGTTTCTATGGGTCTCCAAAGGCTGGATCCTGAAATGTGGAGGTATTTCTTGAAGGTGTTTTTAAGATTAGGCTTGTGTGAAAGGAGGCAGTTAACCATGATGGGTACCAGCCCACTCTCTACCTTGCTATAACACGTTGCAAGCAGAATTTGCAGGGCTTCCTAAAGAAATTCAGCTGCCTGCTAATTAGAATTCTAATTAATTTGAACAGCTCTCCTGACAGCTTTGAGCAGTGTACAGACATCAGACAATTCCTGTGTGCATGGGTAGGGCTGCGTGCAGCAGCTGAGCAGGTGCTGCTGTCCAAGAGGAATCATGCTGGGTCCCTTTGGCAGCAGAGCCCACTTCAGCGTGTGGTTTGCAGTCTGGAAGCAGCACATGGAGGCAAAGAGGATGCCTGAACGTGTCGCACCATTACATCTGTCTGCTGGAAAGGAACTGAACCGTGATGGTAGCACCTGAGATGAGGGAGAAAACCACTGTTGAAAAGTTAGTCCAGGCATCAGCAGAGTCTTGGCTGTAGCAGTGCTTGGCTGCAAGAAAATAAAATTATATATTGAACACGATTATCGTTCTAGTCTTACCACAATTATTTCAATAAATTAAGGCTTTCAGATCTAGTGCTAGCTTTCTCTTTTCTTTCTATAGGAAGTTCTTGAGCTAAAGTTACCCTGATGTGGAAAAACTACCACACTCTTCAATACACTGTTCAGACCATTCCCTACCCTTTCAGTAAAAGGTAATTTACAGAACATGCTCTATTCTTTGTGTTCTTCGTTTTACCACTGGCAACCAGATAATAGAAATGTTCTGGGACAGTCATGGTGCTTCTGGAGCTGACACATGGAAACTGAGTGAGCAGCTCAATTATTTTTAAATGTATCTAATTTGCAGCACCAAGAGGCAGAAACAAACTGCCTGATGAAGGGAACTGGCCAGAAAGGTCGTTTGAGTGTATTTACTGCTCAGTGTTTAACATATCAACCAAAACTCCAATCCTAAGCCACCTTTAACTATGTAGGATGCCCTGGATGTTAAGTTGGACTGTCCTGTGCTCACCAGCAAGAACTGTGCAGCTGCATGCAGGATCCTTCCCGTGCTGGGTCCAGCTCTGTTCTCTAGCCCTGCATGACTGTTAAGACCCAGAAGGTGGTATTAGTTGCTCAAGAACGATATCTGGAGTAGCACAAGCTAACAAAAGCAAAGAATACACTTGCACCGGCTCCCATTAGTGTTAGGGAAAGTTTTATTCTTACAGGACTTTGTTGGATGGATGTGCTCATCTGTTGCTTGGCGATTCCCACACTGCTCAGTGCCCCAGTCTCCCAGTGGTAAGTAGGTCTGGTCTCCTTTGTGATCACTAGGTAGGTGAACCTTAGATTACCTTTGGTCCCTACTTACAGCTGAATTTGCAGTCTTACGAAGCCAGAGCTCTGAAGGGAGCCATTGGACAGTCCATGATTGATGCTGTTCTGCCCTGTCATGCTCCTTATGCAGAGCTGCTTGGGGAAAGCAAAGTCAGAACTGCAGCTGTTTTTTAACTTTGATTCATCTATTGCCTTGTGGGTAGGTTCAGGTTGGAGGTGCTGTGTCAGGCAAGAAGATGATTGTGTTTTGTGGCTGAAAGTGTTTGCATAAGCAGGTGGGTGTACAGCGGAGGGGCTTCTTCAGACTCTGCAGGGCTGTGAGTGCAGATTTTGCTTCTGGAAACTTCTGATCTTTAAACCAAAACACTGCTGTTGTGTATGGCATTGAGGTCTCCATCATAATTGATGTGGCCTCACAACTTTTCACTGCCCAGTATGTGCATTCTTCTGTTAAATTTGATTTCTGTTTATCCTCACTGAATGCTGCTCTGACAACCTGGGTGGCTGTGTAAGGCTGCATAAAGAGAATCAGGCCCTGGGTACTTAGCTATACAGTGATGTGCTGTTTCCTCAGTTTACAAACTCTTTCTTCTTTGCACATGCTGGCAAATGTTTCCAGCTGGTGTACATTGTTGTAGTTCCTCTGAGTTTAAATGGAGCTAGTAGTCTTTTACATCATGGTTTGGTTTAAGTCTTTTATATTGAGGCTAACTAAACTGATTTTCAAAACTGCCAAAATGATTTTACAAACCCAAGTTTGTTTGAGAGAGGTTGGGGCTTGAGGTGTCCTAGCACCCTGAGGCCACTGAGTACTGAGGGGGGTGGAGATACAGGTAGGTTGTCAACCCAGGTCATAATATTCTCCAGGTGCCTTATCTGCTTTTGAAAAATCTCCTGACAAGCCTCAGGTTTGTTTTTTTTTTTTCACAATTCCATAATTCTGTGGCTTCCAATCTAGGTCAGTTTGGAAAAATGGATGCTGGATATTTTAAGTCATTCTGAAAATTGTACTCAAGATGGACAGCTATACTACTGTGAGACAGCTCCTTTGCAGAGTGCTAGGATTAGAAGATAGTGTAAGAGTTTCCTCTGGAAAGGACACTGGAAGGTGTAAGACAGCAGTGGAAGAGGTCTGGAAAGGTACAGTGGTGTGCTGCTGCCCTGCCTGGGGCAGGTGAGACATGCCAACAGGTAGCTGCATTGACACCTTGGAGCATGCCTGTACAGAATTCCAGACATGGAGTGAAACCAGGCAACTCTGCCAACATACACCTTACTTACCAGATCATGGAGGGGTTTACTGGGCTGTGAGTACAGTCAATAGGTCATACTGTGTTTGGGATTACTGCTGCTTTTGTTGGAAAAGCAACACTGCTGTGACTCAGTGTGGGTAGTGCCTTGCAAACCTCAAACAGGACATGAAATCCATGGTGAAAAGCAGTTCAGCATTCTGGGCTTGTGTAATAGCCAGTGGCCTAGAAACTGCTAGAGCTCTTTGATCTAGTGATGGGAGGTTAGCAGATCTGCAGAGGAGGAGAAATTGCCAGTGGTTCTGTGATAGATCACTTGATGCTAAAAGCTAAAGGTCTTCTCTGTATGTGTTAACCTCCTAACACAGGGTGGAAGTTAGGTTATCTGGAACAACTGTTTAATGGCCTTGAAGACAAGGCCCAAAATTCAAAAGCTCCATCATCATGAAGCTTCTAAAGAAGATGAAGAGAAAAGCCCAGATTCCTCAGTGCCAGTAAACAGAAGTGGAGAACAGAGCTTGCTGCGTAGGAGTGTAAACTGTGTGCCTCAGCAGCTAGGGTTGTTTCACATTGCACTCATGTGCTCAAGAAAGAGAGATGAGGAGACTTTCAGGTTTCAGGTCTAGTAAGTGCTAAGGAAATGTGTTTTGCTAATGCATCTCTGTTCCAAAAACAGTCCTGGTGTTGATTTCCCGAGCGGTGTCAAGGAGGTGTGCACAATTACAGTCTGTTGAAACAAGATCCAAAATGGGATCTTTAACGTTTTCTGATCTATCTTGAGCTGTCTTCCTGGACTTCCCATTCCACCGATGCCTAGGTATAAACTTCCACACATGTGTGGATTTCTCCATTCACCCACTCCTTTTGGGCCTTTAACATTTGAAAACTATTTTTTATCCTTTGGGGAGTTCCCACTCAGTCAAGTCTATGTCACCACCTGGGAAGGGAATGAGGATTCTTCTTCTGCACGTGTCTCACATAGCACTTGTGACATTTGCTACCACCCAATGTTTCCCTCAGATCTGTAAATTGGGTTAGTGCCGTACCTCTTGAGCAACTGGTCTGCCTCAATACAGTAGAAGTCCCGACTTGTATTTGATAATCACAGAATTAACCAGGCTGGAAAAGACCTCTAAGATCATCAAGTCCAATCTATCATCTAACACCTTCTAATTAACCAAACCATAGCACCAAGTGCCTCATCCAGTCTCCTTTTAAACACCTCCAGGAATAGTGACTCTACCATCCCATTCCAATGCCAATCACTCTTTCTGTGAAGAACTTCTTCCTAACATACAGCCTAAACCTGTCCTGATGCAGCTTGAGGCTGTGTCCTCTTGTTCTGTCACTGGGTACCTGGGAGACCAACTCCCACCTGTCTACAACCTCCCTTCAGGTGGTTGTAGACAGCAATGAGGTCTCCCCTGAACCTCCTATTCTCAAGGCTGAACATCCCCATCTCCCTCAGCCTCTCCTTGTAGAGCTGTGCTCCAGGCCACTCACCAGTTTTGTTGCCCTTCTCTGGACACATTCAAGCACCTCAACATCTTTCTTGAATTGAGGGACCCAGAACTGGACACAGCATTCTAGATGTGGCCTTACCAATGCTGAGTACAGGGGCAGAATGACTTCCCTGGTCCTGCTGGCCACACTATTCCCAATGCAGACCAGGAAGTTGTTGATCTTGACTACCTGGGCACACTGCTGGCTCATGTTCAGTCACTGTCAACCAGTAGCCTCAGGTTCTTCTCTGCTTGGCTCTTCGCCAGCCACACTGTCCCTAGCCTGTAGCACTGCATGGGGTTGTTATGGGAAAAGATGTAAACCTCATGCAATCTGAAGTAGAATTTCCTGAGAAGGGTGTGTGGTTTCTCCTACTGAACAGGGTCACTTTTCCCTTGTCGTGCATAAACTTCCATTATAGCAGCAGAATTCTTATAGAAAGTGCATTTAATTTTGCACACATAATGAAGACAAGCTCTCACAACAAGTCATAATGGCTCTTTGGAAAGCAAATATTTAATTTTTTTTTGCCTGCATACATTTGTTCTTCATTACAAGATGCAACACTAATTATTCCCTGAGTAATATAGCAAAATTAAAGTGCCAGAGTCACAGTGTACTTGTAAAATTCCTATGCGACTGCAACGAGGGAGGGGAACAGTGGCAGCTTCATCAGGGAGAGGCAAGGTTTTACATAACTCTTGTGGTAAAGCAGAACCCTTGGACAGGATGAATTGTTGCAAGAATCTGGGCAGGTGAGGTAAGGTTTCGTGAGCACCTTCCCCATGGGTGAGAGCAGGCTTTGCAAGTGCTGCAATATTTCCACTTGGACATAAATGAATTATCAAGGGTACAGATGTAGGCTTTCATGGAGATACTCTATGCAATCATCAATACATGCAGGTTTTCAAGTGTCTGGATCTCAGGATGCTATCTAGGCAGAACAGAGTGATATAGCTCACTGTATCTCCAGAAGTGTCTCATGAAATGCAAAATGAATGGCAGAAAGAAATATTCTTACCAGAGGAAAGTTGGGACTCCAGTGGGTGCCATAAATTTTGCTAACAGAATTTTAAGCAGGAGTGCTGGTTATAGATTTCCTGTCCCCCCCCGCCTTGAACAGCAACTAAATCTTCTTCCCTTTCAGTAAAATCACGTTAAAACAACTCCATTCCAGCACTAGTGCTGACATCCTGATTCCTGCTACTGCACTGACACGGCACGAGTATTTTTGAGGTCATTGCAGGTGGTAAAAACTGTTGTGGTGTCAACAGGGATTTGGGTTTTCCTCGTCCTTTATTAGCGCTGCGAAGAATGCAGTAAGTTGATGTGAAACAGCATGGGATTTGAGAGCTTGCACGTAGACACAGGAGCCCTGAGGCATTTACTCCTTTTTTTCCATGAAGGCACAGAGAAGATGTTACCAAGACTTCTAGGGCCCATTTTTGAGGGTAGGCAAAGGACTTCACAAGCTTGAGGAATAGGATAACAGCAACCTCCTGATGTTCAGTGATGACAAACACAGCATACTCTGCTGCTGGAGGCACTGGCACCATGGGCTGACAGGCTTGGGGGAGCTCTGCAGAAAGGACCTGAGGGTCTTGGTGGACTCTAAGTTGAACATCAGCAGTGTGTAGAAGGTGATGAAGTCTAATTGTATATCAGGCTGTGAAGCATAGCAACAAATCAATCATTCCTCTGAGGTCGGATCTCACAATTGATGTACTCCAGTGCCTGAGAGAGGCTAATGAGGGAGGATGAGTCCAGCATAGGGGAATGGGATGTTCAGGAGACTGCAGCACATACTATATTAGGGGAGGCTAGGAGTGCTGATCTGGTTTAGCCTGGAGAATGCAAACCAAACGGGCATCTAATTGCTGTCTTCCACTAATGAAAGGAGATCGAGAGAAGAATCTGCAGTAGTGTACTGCAAAGTGACAAGGTAGTGGTCATGCATTGCAGCAAAGGGCCTTCCATCCTTAAAAAAAGTTACATCAGAATAAGGGTTGTACAGCAGAGGAACAGATTCCCTGGAGAGGCTATGGGTTCCCATCCCTGAAACTTGTCAGAACTGACCTGGCCGAGGCCCTCATCAGCCTCCTTTGCATAAAGCTGTCCCTGCTTTGAATAGGAGACTGGACAGGAGGCTTTCAGAGGCTTTTTCACCTCAGTTGTTCTCTGATTCTCTGGTTTTATTTCAGGAATTTGCTAGTACCTGTGAAATATGCTTGTACTATTAAAAAAAGTCTGTTAGTGTGGCACCAAATCCTTCAGTAAATATGTTCCATGTGGATATTTATAGTCCTGCCTGCTATCTTCAGTGAGAACAGAAAGTCCTTACTCCCATAAGCTCCATACAGCTGCCAGCAGAGCTGGTGAAGCCTTTCCTTCCTTCACCTACAGCATCACTGTGGATGTTCATTGGCTCCAGCTCTATAGACCCTGTGATATCTGTGGATTTGTGTAAGTGCCTGAAAGCGTCTAATTTAAAAAGAGAGCTGTCTCTCCCAGGCAGTGCTGGTGTCTGTGGGTGAGTTTGGTTGGCTCTCAGATTATGTGTTGATTTCAGGGCCAAGAATAAAAAGAGGGGGGAAAGAAGTTCCCCATCTGCTCATTTGGCTCCCTCTGTCCTTCAGGACACATGCATGTCTTGTGTGCTGGACAACAGTATCAGAGTGGTTCCTCAGCCTCTAACTATGGGCAGATGTAGGGGGAACTTACTCCTCTCTCTCTCAGCTGCCCCTTCCTGGTGACTCCTGCATCCAGACCAGAGCAGGCACCCTGACCTCCCAAGGCAGCCTTCACGTTGGGGCACTGCTTCAGCCCCTTGTGACCTCCTAGCCTTTGGCATAAAATAAATGGGAATTACTTGGACTCCAAAGGCTTCCTACAGATGTACCTGGTACTTGAGAGCTGTTCCCTGATTATTTTTCTGGGTACAGAACATTCTCAGGATGGCTGGATTTCAGTGGGGCTGACTCTTTTCCCTGCCAGTATCTCTCTCTCAGCTCTCTTCTCTCTAATGAAATTGCCCATTCAGTGTTAGGTTTGCAATCTAAACTGAGTGCTATAGATTAAAGAAGTTGTTGCTGCTTTATTATCCAAACGAGAGTCATGGGATCAATTTAACTGTTCTTGCTTCATTATTTGCTTAAGACAATAGAGTCATCTCTGCAGATTCTATTGTTTTGTGGGTATTTTTAGCTTAATTATCATAGATATTAGCAACAATCAACAAAGATTTCCTAAGTGCATGCATTTGCTCCTAGGAATGTAAGTATTTTACAAACACTGTATTTTTAACTTGCCTCCATTTTTCTAGTCAATCCAGTCTGCTCTCAGAAATAAACAACCAAGCAACCAAAAACCCCCAATCCAACTTAATTTGCAAAAAGCATTAATGCTTCCTAGTAGTTTAAGAATTAAAGGTGTAGTGATGATTGCACCTTCTGTTATACACCTGGCTGAATACTGTGGCAATTAAGCCCTCATAAGTACAATGCAGACATCAGCTTTCTGGGGGAAGGAGAAGGGTTACTTTGAGTAGTTTAAAATAATTCTAAAACTTCCTTTGAAGTGTGCTTTCAATAAGGCCTGGCTGATCCCAGATTTAGCTTTTCTTTTGCAACACATCATAAGCTAGAGGCAGACATGTTGCACAAATGTCCTTATCCAGCTGCAGCTGCCTTTGTTCCTCCAGCCTGACCAGGTTCTGGTCAGAGGTGAGTTGTCTCCAATATAAGGAGTTATAGAGGTACACTCATATGACCTGAATTGAGTTAAAGAAATGGACTACAGTATTGCCAACACAGGTTTTAAAAGTAATTCAGTATAACTTACTAGACTCCTAAATCATGAACTCGCCCATGGCTGCTGTTTGAATTAGTATCCTCTGGCTGTTCAGAGCAGGGGAGGCAGTGCTAAGGGAAAGCTGTTCACTGAATCCACCGAATTTTGGATCCTGGCAGGTGTTCCTTTGAAATTTGCTGGGCAATTTTATGCAGAGTATGTAAACAAAAGTACCTATGATCAGTAGAAGCAGAGCCTGATGTCCCAGCAGAATAAAGAAATCAGTCTAGAGTTTTGTTTATACTGCTTATCTTGCATCTAAAATGTAGCAGGAAAAGAAGGTCTGATTATCATCTGTTAAGAGTGTCAGTAAAAACACTAGGCAGTTTCTTGCATTTGATGCACCAAAAAACCAATTTTAATATCTAGTTTAATATAAAGTAAATACATTTACCTTCTGGTTACCATTTTGCCAATGATTTAGATTACTTCTAGATGTACTTGAAATGTAGTCACTGGAAACCTCTTGAACTCCATTCAAACTGCATCCCCCATAAGATAACATTCTAAGAAAAGAAGTCAACATATTAAAGATAAACATAATTATGTGACAATCCTTCTCATATCTCATCTCCTCTTCCTCTTTTCTGCTTTTCCCCCACCTCCCACAATAAGTAAGAGAGTAGGAAAACAGGACTAATTGTACACACATTTTAGCAGATGGCGAACTAGTGAAAGGGGTGGAGAGAGCAATGTGGGCTCCACTTCAGCACTCGCCTCAAATCTTGTGGGATTTATCCTTTAGTGTGGCGGCTTAGTGTTCTGGCCTTCAAATATCTGAAAGAGGCCTACAAGAAAGCTGGTGAGAGACTTTTTAAGGATGCTGGGTACTGATAGGACCAGGGGGATTGGATCCAAGTTAGAGGAGGGTAGATTTAGATTAGACATTAAGAAGAAGTTCTTTATTTGAGGGTGGTGAGACAGTGGAACAAGTTATCTAGGGAGGTGGAAACCCTATCCCTGGATGTTTTTAAGGCCAGGCTGGATGCGGCTCTGGGCAACCTGTTCTAGTGTGAGGTGTCCCTGCCCATGGCAGGGGGGTTGGAACTAAGTGATCCCTGAGGTCCCTTCCAGCCTTGACAATTCTGCGATTCTGTGCTGAATGCAGACTTAAGTGTTTTGGCCAAGGATGCAAAGAGTAATTAAAAATGAATGCCCAAACTCAGGTTCAATGGCACTTCCACAAGTATGCTCCTAACTGTTTTAGTTTTAATTTAGCCATTCATATGTTGGAGAGTTTTCTGTCAAGTGAGCTTTGGTCTACACCCTTGTCAAACTAAGCCTTCCTGCATGAATTTTTCCTGACCATACAGATGTTAGCCTGATGGAGGGAGATGTATGTATGTGTTTTGGTTTCAAGGGGCGGGTGTGGGGGTGTGGTTTTTTTGTTGTTGGTTGGGTTTCTTTTGGTTTGGGTTTTTTTTTTTTTTTTTTGTTTGGTTTTTGGTGGTTGTGTTTTGTTTGGTATTGCTTTGGTTCTTTTTTAAGGTAAGATGAGCAATGCCAGCTCATGTATGAATGTCCAGTATTGGAGTTGATGGCTAAAATAGTGCCTGCACCTGGTACCCACTAGGTGCTCAATATGGATGTTCCCAGGCAGGGATTCAGCAGAGCAGCACTGGGAGTGCTGGAGCTCTCCTTTTACCAGCACCTCCACATGTGGCTCCCCCCTCCCTGCAGTCCTTCACTGCTCATTTGCACATTTCTCCATAATTGTGCCTGCAGTAGAGTCTGTCTTCTTGAAAAAAACAACAGCTGAGATTTAATGAGGAGATTTAGCTTCCCTTTGATATGGCTGTGGCTGTAATAGAGTTTGCCTACCTGCATTGTCCCAGCGGTGCAGACAGAAACTTCAATATGTTTGCTTCTTTAGTGTTTTTTGACCCAGCTAAAAATTCAAGCCAAAGACTGCTTGTATTGAAAGAATGCAAATGCTGTCTTTTTTAATATTAGAAGAAAAAGATATACATGTATATCTGGAGGTGGTATGGAAATGAGCATTTGTTAGTGCAGAGCTGTGGGAAGTAAATTGCTCCCAAATGATTCTGGGTTTTTTGCCCTGGCAATTTAACACATCACAATTCTGGGAGATGCTGAAGAAGGTTTTTCAAGTAGAAGCTTTCAATGAGGCAGTGTTGTCTGCAGACTAGAAAAATGGAAAAGAAAAACAAGTGTTAGTAAATGCTGCCTCATCTTGCCCTCGGTAAGTTGATATTCACCCTACCTGAATGGGCAGCTGAGCAGTGCTCATTAGCCGCAGACAGAATGACTCTGGATCTCCAAAATCTTCTGCCAGTGATATCCACAGGCTATTCACATCTCATGAAAGACTGTTCCTCTGCTGGCCATGCCTGTTGCCTTTCAATGTTGCTCTGGAGTTGATTAGCAGAAACACTTTGTGCATCTCCACTGTGCATCTCTCCTTTCTTCAGCTGTCTTGTTGCAGCTCTGACTCTCCTTCTGAAAGTGAATGCCCTGCAAGTTATTAACCTGTCCTCCATTGTCTGAAGATGGATTTTTTAATCCAGACTCTGAGGCTCTCTAAAAGGAGTTCTGAAAACTGTGTACGATCCCTTTTGTACAACACAATCAGAGGAGATGCATTTCAGGTATGAATGCTACAGCAGCAATAATTTTGGGGACCAGTGATAACTCATTAATACCTCAGTTGAATTAGCACTGACTAAGGAGGTGATAAAACCCCCCAAAAATTCTCTCTCAACCATAACTAAAACTATTACTCTCACCGATTTGGATAAAACGTTGGAGTTTTTTTGATAGTAAATACTCCCATGTAAGAACCTGTCATTCAGCTGGGAAATCACTGCTTTAGAGCTCCAACTTCAACCCATTGTCTGAGTTTAGAACAGATAGTTTTTTTGTACTGCTAATTTGATTTCACCTGCCAGAGGTACAGACTCCTCTGAGTCCTGACTACAAATTCTTGTCAGCTTCTGTCTTACAATGCCTGTCAGTGAAGTCAGAAGCTTCCTCATGCTGGTGTTCTCAACACCACATTTCCATGCTGTATACAGATTAGGACTGCACAATGCAGTATGTTGATGCCACTATGTGACAATATTTGATCAATATGGATTTTTTTTCCCTTTGGTGGTAGATCTCTGGATATGGATTGTGTGAACTGAAAAGCCTGCAGCAAGAACCTGACATGCAATTGCTGTCCCACGTGGCCAGAAATAACAATTAGAGGTGATTGATTCTGCTGGGTGAAAAAGCACAAGCTTGCAGAGGGAGTACATCAGCTGGATGCTAATGTGACTGGTTGCACTGGAGGAATGGGCTAACAGGGAGAAGACCAAAGTTTGCCTCTTAGCAATGCCTTGCTGCAGACCCTCCTCCATTCTTGCTAATTGTCTTTTCCATTGTGCTGGGATGGCAGATTTTCCATTTAACTGGTTGATGGAGTAGGGAAAGATGACCCCTACTGATAATTTGGGTGCAGGTGTAATGAGATTAATAGTGTGGGACAGATGGGGTGGAAAGCCAGGTACAGTTATGGTCCGTTAGCCAAGCAGCCCCTATCCCTAATGAGAGAGGCTATAGCAGATTCTGCCAGGACCTGTCCACCCTCTTAGTCCAGGTGGTCTGAAATGTGCCTTGGGATTTTCTGAGGTGAGAGAATGGTTGTGACTGCTGTTCAGATAAAGAATGTTTAAGGAAGCAATTACCATCTGCCCACTGTAACCAATAAGACCTGGTAATAAAGTAATGACTACAATTTCAGGTCATAAGTTTTCAACCAAACCTTGATTAAGCTAAGCAAACCATCAGGGACTATTTAACACGGCAGTAACACTAATTACAGCATCTCCAATGTTCAAGTGAAGCCAATTGCTATCCCACTTTCCCCCCATAGCAGCATCATCTCCAAGATAACCTCTGCTCTCTCGACTTTCCTCTGTGTCCTCAGCAATTTGTGGGTGGATCCATGTTTTGTGGAGCAGAAGTTTTGCACTTGGGATTTATCCGTCCTAAACCATTGCCAATCACTAGAGTCTCAAGGATCCTGCAAGGACAAATGTCTTGGCCTTTGGCCTCATGAATACACTTGTTCACTGGAAATACCAATTATCCTATAAAACCTTTCACCCCATTAATAAAGAGAGCATGAAGCATGTCATATAGACAGTAATTGGCGTAAGAAAGCTGGATATTGAAACCTGGCCTGATCAGGAGTGTCCCACCCTCTGTTATTTGCAGAACTCTAATTGTAACAAGTATCTATGGCTGGGTGGGATTTTCCTACTGTTTCTAAGGCTCCAGAGTCAGTGGCTGGTACAATCCTACCCATTTGTTTCCAAATTCAGCATGGGTATAGCGGGATGGGTTTCTCAAAGGGGTATAAAACCATCACTTGCCTGGGACTACAGAGAGAGCCGAGAAAACAACTGTGTTTGGCTTTGCCTGACATTTGTTGCTTTACAGTTCTACTGTGCTTTTATGAAGGCAAGGTGAATTTGAGTGTAAAGCATCAGACAAATCCACTGAGAGAAAGACAGAGAAGGAGTCTGAAGCCATTATAGACAATTGGAATAATTATTAGTATGAATCTGAAGAACAAGTGCATGTGAAGCTTATTGATACCTCATTTTTCGAGCAGTCATTTTCAGTTGCCAACATTGTGTGAGGCTGGGAGAGGACATCTTAATGAAGCCTAGTCCCTCTCGTTATCAGGAGAGAACTTCCAAAGACTCAACATTGAGGAGTCCTTCAGAGAGATCAGACAGAGCCCAGCTATTCCAGTGCTTACTCTTCTCCTTCTGACCTTACAGGCTATTTTTCACTTAGATATAGTCCATGGAGAAAAGTACTTGGATTTTCTCAGAGAGGTGTGTGCTTATTTGTACTTCTTCCATGTATTCCTTGACAAGGAGATAGGAAACTCCAAATGAGTTTCTGGGTTTCTAATTTAGAGCCCTGCACCAGTATCAGCTGCCATTATTCCCTTGTACCCACAGCTGCTCCATGCACATCAACCGCAATTTGTGTACGTTCCTGACTGCTGCCCCTCATCACACTGGTCACTCAGGGTCCAGAAGCAGCAATTTCCATACTGCAGGAAGTTTCCTACAAGTATGGCTTGGGAGCAAACTGATAGGCTGGATGCATTAAGGTTGGTGTGGATACAGTCATTTGCTACTGCAGAAGGTCTGATCCTCTGACCTGAGCTGTTTGGATGCTTCAAGGACAATGACAGTGATTGCAGTGTAGTGGAAAAGTACAACAGCAACAATATTAGAACTCTTCCAAGTACCAAAGAGTTGTGGTTCAAAAAATTTTCTGTTGTAGATCATAAAACACAAATGAAGAAACACTTTCTACAGTGATCCATCATTCTTTTTCTGCTTGTTGTTGATATTAAGAATCTTTTTGTTCAAGCTTAATAATGTTGAATGATTCTATGCAATGGGATAAGCTGCATTAGATTCAAGGACTTAGTGTGAGCTGAAAAATGAAGGCAAAGAACTGAACCAACTGGTACTCTGCAAAGCCCCTTATCATAATTAATACCTGGCCCTCTCCTCAGAGGGATCAGTTCAGTGTATCCATCCTGAGGGACAAAGAAAGCTCCAGTCCAATTGCTTCTTTAGTGAGGATTAGCCAGAAGTTCAAGGAGAGAAAAAATGTCCAAGTGTCCATGAGAGAGCAAGAACAGCTTTCATTCTGCATCTTAATGGCTCCATAAAATGACCGGCACTTCTGCAGCAGATTACAGGGTCACAGCTCCCATTACCATGAGTGTGTAGAAGGCTGAATATGTAACAGCAGATACCACAATGCTGTCTTCTCTGCCTCTCAAAATGCTTCTCCCGTGGTTAAATAAAAGTCTGAGGTGCTTTGGTTGTGCTATTCCCATCTGCTTTCATTGCCTTTCCTTTTTTTTTTTTTTTTTTTTTTTTTAATAGCAATGGAATATGCTGAGCTGCAAATGCTGTTACTTGCTGCATTATTCCTCATCCCTGGAGTTATATGCACATTTTCAGCTTGTAAAAATAACCCATTTGTTCCATTTCTAAGTCCTGCATGAGACAGGTATTATTTTCTCTGTGCTGGCTCCCTGTGGTTTTACTCTCTCTGGCTGCCCACCTATATTCTGTCTCTCATCTGTGGGTTTTCCTTCTCCAGAAGATTGCAGAGTGATTCTCTTCAGGAGTAGAGAAATGATGGTCAGTGCAAAAGTCTTTTTGTTGGATTAATTGCAGGCCTTACTAGCAATTTCTGAGAAACCAGTGCAGTGTTCCTAATTTATCCTGAAGGTTTTGGAGAACAATTTCTTTCTCTGGTTGTCTCTATTCGGTCAAAATAGATGATTGTATGCTCTGTACTGCCATCTCCATGCACCTTCTGCATCTCACCTCCCCAGTTGTGACCCCTGTCCTCTGCAGGCTTTGCCATGCTGCTGCTTAACATCTATGTCAGTGGTATGGACAATTAGACTGAGGCACCCTCAGCAAGTTTGCAGATGACACCAAGCTGTGTGGTCTGGTTGACACACTGGATGCCATCTAGAGGGACTTGTATGGGCTGGAGAGGTGGGCCCAA
>VWYK01090613.1:3337-32549 GCA_013399775.1 Semnornis frantzii | reverse complement strand
TCTTCCAACCTGCTTGAATCTGTAATTCTATGATTTTGATAGGAAGATGCTCTGGAGGCTAGAGAATGTGTGTTATGCTTCTGAATACCCTAGAAAGCCACCACGTAAACAATAATCTCATCTGTAATAGCTACAAGATCATGTGCACTTTTGCTAATCACGTTTGAAAGTGAACTACTTACTGTGTTTTGTGAACTCTGTTTCTCAAGACTTGATTATTTTATAACCTTCAGGTTTCTGGTGAGAGTAGTGATTTTTTAAAAATATTTTTAATGCTCTTAAAAAACAAAAAAAAGTCCCTGCGGTCTGTTTTGGAAATTTCAACATGAATAGTTTTCCAAACATAAAGGGTTAAATTAGGTTCTTTGTGTCTTGAGAAACCTGGAATATGGCAAAACAAGCTCCTCTAGATGTTACATAGAAAATCACAAATACCATAGTCTTTCTTCAAGGAATATATACAAGGTGTACCTTGAGACTCGAGTGAGGGATATTACTTTGCCTGTCAGCAAGGACACATAGGGTTCCTAGAAATGGCAGTTCAGAGAAAGATTAAATTTTGTTGTTCTGAATTTCCCCTTGGAGCAGCTGTCCTTTGTCCAGTGGCAAGAGAAGGAGCTGACAAATTAACCGAAGTCATAGCAAATGCATCACGGTGTCGTGAGCACGAGAAACAGCATAGACCCATTTTGGTACCTTGGCCACATTTCAGTTGCGATATACACATCGTTGATTCACCTCCTGTGACTTCCTCTTCAGGAAGGATACTGAATTGTGTAGCTACCTAGCGCAGAGTTAGAAGATCCTTGACAGAAAATGGGAACCGCAGCTTATTTCACTGCTGCATACTGACAGCTGTACTCATCTCTCATGGGAAGGGCTGGGCTTGTGTTTGCCTGGTGATAGCAGGCGGCTTTGGGAGTGGCGGCTTGGGGAGGGAGGAGGAGAAAAAGGGGGGAGGTGGGTTGTAGCTAAGCGATTAAGAAGATATGTATGTGACTCACCCTCTTTGAACTGCACTGGAGAGGGAGAAGGAAACTAGTCCTTTAATCCTTCTCATTGCTTCTGTGGCTGCCCTCATTCTTGGAGATTTAAGTGAAGGGATGGAATGGACAATCTGGGAATCTTTACAGATACACTCTTGAAGCACTGTTTTAGCTTTTACAAACCGGTTGTGCTAGGCAATGTGCGACTTCTGTCTCTGCACTAGAGCAGAGACTCTAATGGCTGGACTTCTTTATGCTAGGTCATGAATTTTAATTATTTTCCACCAGAAGACCCATGTAATTCTGGGTTAAGTCCCAGAGGTCCTCCCTACTTTCCTGCTGATCACCTTGATGCTTGTCTGCTGTCCTATGGGAGAAAGTGGGAGTAGACAAATACTTAAAAATCTCCGAAGTGATACAAATGCTGGTTAGTTGGTCTTTCATTTTTTGTTCACTTTCTAAAACATCCAGTGCTGAGCTGTATCTGTATGTCTGGCTTCTCTTTCCTCACCTCTCCAGATATAGCTAGCTGGGCCACAGCTTTTTATTGTAAAAGACAGAATCTGCTCCTTGGAATGTAGAGCTGAGACCGTTGATACCGGCACTCGATGAAGAAGGTTTGCAAATAAGAAAGTTTTAAATGCACAGGTGGGCCTGACTTAATTTCCTAGAATCTCTTGGTACTTTAAGTGAGTTTAAATGTTCTCCAAATCTGATGTTAAGCAGCTGTATAACAGCTCTCCATCTAGTACCACCCTTGAAGTAATTTGTTTTGATAGGTGAAGTGGTACCCACAATCCATCTCAGATGTGCATTGGTGTAATTTTTTTGGTATCATTTAAAGTTGTGGATAGAAATATATCTAGATGTACACAATACAGTTTTTGTTCTCTGAGGATATCTGGCAATTTGCTGACAGAGACCACTCAGTACAGCACAGTGCTTTTGTTTATTGACCTCTGCAGCTCTGTTAGTGTGCTGGCTGAACCTAATAGTAACACGCAGCTCTTGTAGCATCACTTCGGATAGTGCTAGACATAGGATGGCACTGAAATGAATACAAACTTGAATTGTTTCTTTGATCTTCCCAGACTTCCTACAGGCTGCTCTTGCAGGTTCTTTCAAGGTCATCAAGTGTTGGTCCTAATGAAAATACTGGCTTTCGTGCATGTGGTCGGCTGGCTAGAGCGCACACTAGTCAGTGAGACGATGGAAAATAATGACTTTGTTTCTAAACAAAGTCAGACAGTCTTGGAGCATGAGGAAAAATAATTGAGGGCAAATTGTATCTTTCAGGCATAAAAATGGGCAGTAGCAACCAACCTTGTGTCCAAATAGTTCTGGAGTTGTAATGACTCCTCTGAAAAGAACTACGATTTCAGTAAATCATGATGCAACGCCCTTCAGCTTTAAAGCTTATGTGGCCTTAAGAGAATAAACATGTTTGGCAATAGAGCCTAATTATTTTGCTCGGATTTATAGCCTTGCAACTTCAGTTAAATTTTACCACTGAAAGACAGGATGAAATGCTGAGTATTCATGTATTCCCAGATGTTACTGTGAGATAACTTCTGTTCCCAGCTGTTATCAATTCTAGTGTAATAGCCTTTTCATTCAACCTAGCCGACAGCCTTTAAGTCAGAGATGAGAGTTCAGCTGTTTTAATTTTTTTCAAAAAGCACAGGGGTTGTGTCTAAATGCCATGCTGAAGGAAAAGACAGATAGTTACATTAAACGAGCAAGTGATGATGCCACTGAAGTACCTCTCATTCAAGTGAGAAGTTGTTTGCCAGTTGGACTAGGATTTAAATCCTGGTATTGCCAAACAAGAAGTGTGTTACGGAGGATGCATTGATATTTGTAAGGCACTTTAATTACGTGATTCCTGGAGGAAGGATGCATTATAAATAGATGTATTAATATTAGCAAAGGTTATTTACAGACCGGTCAGTCTCACCTCTGTACCTGGCAAGATCATGAAGCAGATCCTGCTGAAAGCTCTGCTAAGGCAAATGGAAAACAAAGCAGAGGTGATAGGTGGTAACCAGCAATGGCTTCATCAAGGGCAGATCTTGCCTGACAAATTTAGTGGCTTTTTATGATGAAGTCACAGTGACAGTGGACAAGGGAAGGGCAACTGATGTAATCTACCTGGACCTGAGTAAGGCATTTGACTCTGTCCCACATGACATCCTGGTCACCAAACTGGAAAAACATGGACTTGATGGGTGGACTACTAGCTGGATAAGGAATTGGCTGGATGGTCACTCGCAGAGAATGGTGATCAAGGGCACAATGTTCACCTGGAGACCAGTGCCAAGTGGCATCCCTCAGGGGTCAGGGCTGGCACCAGTGCTGTTTGACATCTTTGTCAGTGACATGGACAGAGGAATCAGTGCATCCTCAGCAAGTGTGCAGATGACACCAAGCTGTGTGGCACAGTCGACTTACTAGAGGGCAGGGATGCATCCAGAGGGACCTGTACAGGCTGCAGAGGTGGGCCCAGGCCAACCTCATGAAATTCAACAAGGCCAAGTGTAAGGTCCTGCACCTGGGTAGGCACAATCCCAAGCACAAATCCAGGCTGGGTGGTGAATGGCTGAGAGCAGCCCTGAGGAAAAGGACCTGCAGGTCTGGGTTGATGAAAAGCTCAACATGAGCCTGCAGGGCAAGTGCAGCCCAGACAGCAACCATGTCCTGGGCTGCAGCAAGAGAAGCATTGCCAGCAGGGCAAGGGAGGGGATTCTGCCCCTTTACTCTGCTCTCCTCAGACCCCACCTGGAGTCCTGTTTGCAGTTCTGGAGCCCCCAGCACAGGAAAGACAAGGAACTGTTGGAGCGAGTCTAGAGGAGGGCCACAAAGATGCTCAGAGGACTGCAGCAGTTCTGCTCTGAGGACAGACTGAGAGAGTTGGGGCCCTGCAGCCTGGAGAAGGCTTCCAGGAGACCTTAGAGTAGCCTTCCAGTATCTGAAGGGAGCCTACAGGAAGGCTGGGGAGGGACTATTTGCAAGGTCTTGCAATGACAGGACAAGGGGGAATGGGTTTAAACTGGTAGAGGGAAGATTTAGACTGGATGTTAGGAGGAAGTTCTTTACAGTGAGGCACTGGCACAGGTTGCCCAGGGAAGGTTGTGTCTGCTCCCTCCTGGAGGTGTTCAAGGCCAGGTTGGAGGAGGCCTTGAGTAACCTGTACTAGTGGGAGGTGTCCTTGCCTATGGCAGGGTGTTGGAACTAGATGATCCTTGAGGTCCCTTCCAACCTTACCATTCTATGATTCTATTTATATGCTTTGATGACATTGTTTGTCAGAATCAGGTTGCTGCAAGGCTGAGTTCACTGTTCACCCGGAGTCATGATTGTCTGGGCATCATCATGCAGCACTTAGCCCAAGTGAGTTGGCACTGCTTGGGACCCCACTGGCCAATTCCATTTAATCACCAAGTGTACCATTACTGCTGAACTTTTCAAGGACATACTTGTGCAGTGGAATTGCCCTGCATGAACTATGTTGATGTTGAAAGTTATGTGACTACCTAAATATTTCCACCTCTCATTCTACAGAGGAGTATGGAAATAATAAGGCTTGAAGGAGATGTTTGCAGTTTTCTTCAGGCTGTGGTAGGAGTGGGTGCAAGATTTAAATTCAGAATTTCTGGATATTTCTGAGGAAGCAGTATTCTTCCTATTTTGTTTTGTCCCCTTCATACAAGGATTTCAAAATCAGATGCAGGGCCTCTGTCAGACAACTTCTAACACTGCAACTGTGGGTAGAGTACTTAATGGTGTTTCTTCCAACTAGAAAAAAAAAATTACTTAAAACATTATCTTTGGCTAAAATGAAAGAATTGCTCTCCTCAGATGTATTCCTAACAGAAAGGCTGCACTTCCTGTACAGTGAAGTTGTTGAAATAACCTTTTATATCCAGCACATGGACAAAATTGAGACTTACACTCTTCCCAAAGTTCTGAATACTACAGTGTAAGCAAGAATACCATAAAGTCTGACCAAAGTATTTTAAAATACATATTTTTAAGTAATTCCCAAGTCATCAAACAGTGTATTTTTCATCAGTAAGTGCATGTAACTGACTAATTTAGTTTATCTGTAATTCGATTAGATGAGATTATTTTTGAAGTAATTTTAAGCTTTAGGAAGGGAGGGAACAATTCCTTTCCTTTCTTCAGACCAGCATCAGAAATTTTTCCTGGCTGCAGAATTTTTTTCTCAATGCCTCCTGAACAGCTTTGTGGCAGTCAAGAATAACCAATCAGCCATCTTTTGTCGTCTGCTGTCTCTTCATTTGTATTCAGCCAGCTTGCAATTTGCTGCCTTGAGAGCAGCGAATACTCATCATGTTAATTCATCTCTCTTGTTCTGTGCAGTTCAAGTGACATTAATCCATTCCTTTGCCCATTTCACATCTGAATAGGAACTATGGTTTCCATTGCAGAGATGAAATTGAGGAGCTGGGATTTCCTTCCGTAAAAGAATGGTTGTGTCAGGATGGTACTTGGAAGGGAGCAGAAGGACAGTGTCTGACTCTCTGCTAGTGGCAACACTTTAAAAACAGCAATGTAAAAGTTACTTTATTTGTAGAAAGTACCTGCAATCTGTTTTCCAGTTCAATTTCTAAAGCAAATACAGACATGCCAGTCATAGAGCTATATATATGTAATCCCCACATCCTTATCCTGTGATATCAAAGAAACTTAGAATCAAGAAAAAATATGTATAATGATGTTTTCACAGACCTCATATGGGGATTTCTAGAGGAGGCTTAATGTTTGCATTTTATAGGCCATTCCATAAAGGCAGTTGCACTAAGAGTTATCTGCCTCCCCAAGAGTGTGCATTGCAGCATGAATGTATCCTATGGGCAGGGCTCTAGGTCAGATGTTAATAAATCTTGGAGTCCTGTACATACATGAAACTCCTTTACCAGAACTCTTGAGTTGTTTTGCTGTCCTTCCATGTACAACTGTCTCACTCTCTCAGATCTCAGGCAGTTATTAGCTTTAAAGGGATGCCATTCTACCACCCACACCACCCTCCATTTTTTCCCATGAAGAATTTTCCATCTCAAAACCTGTGTTTCTTTCCAGTCCCTTCTCCAATCTAAGCGTTAAGAATGAATTTTGCATGTCTGCAGGGTAAAAATAACAGCTTTATTCCAGTGGTGATCTCTTAAATGAAATCTCACATCTAGAGCAGAAAAGGAACTTCGAGGTTTATTTTCTTAATTCCAGTTCCTGTGCTTGCAACTGCAGATAGTCATATTCTGCCAAGTTATTCATACATTCTGTGATTTTTCAGAGATAAGATAAGATTAAAATGTATGAAAATAAGAAAAGCAGAAGTAGAAATACATCTCTTAATATAGTATCTTAGACATTGTTCTGGTACCATAACTTCAAGGAAAGTCAAGTTAATCTTTTAACTTAAAAAAATGAATGTGGCTTTTTAAATTGTAGAAGATTAAAAACAAGTTCAACCTGCCCTCAAGACCCCATTAAAAGAGCTGGAAGACTTCTGCAGTCCTGCATCAGCTCTCAGCTGGAGCCACATGTGCTGGCATAAGGTGGTCTCCCTTGACGAGGTCATGCAGTGAGATCAGCCAGAATGGAGCAACCCTTCAGAAAAAATCTGACTGGTGATAGTGTTGTGTATCTCAACACCTAGGGCAGAAAATGGTGCCGTATGTTTTCTCTTATTACAGTTGTTTCTTTTTGTCTCACTGGAGCAGTGTGGTGCAGTAACTCACATGTGGACCTATCTTCATGGCAATGATTTGAAGACATCCTGGTTGAAGGCCAGATCAGTTGAACAACAGTGTATGATAAAAGCTTTTTCTCTAGGAGCTAGGAGAAGGACTTAGCACCACATACCTTTCCATCACTTGCTTAAAGCTGGTGTGGTTCTTTGGCAGCTGGTCGTACCTATCCATGGCTCTCAGTTCCAAACTCATCAGGGCAGTTGATACCCTTTGAAATTTGCTCTTCAGCTTGTAATGCAGAATAGAAAACTTATTTTGCACAGAGGCTTTTCAGCACTTGAGAATTTTGACCGTAGACCTTTGTCTGTGTCTTACATTACCATCCAAAGTTTACATTGCTACCTATCAAACATCTAGGGCTACCACTGTATTGTGAGTTATAATGCCTTGTTTACAGCATAATGATGCTAAAAAACCAGGGCTGTTGAGTGAAAATTCTGATAGCATATTGATTCTTGAAAGAGAAAAGTAGTAACGCAGAAAGTGTTGAAATATATGTACATTACTCTATATTTTTAAATTCTAAAACATCAAAGTAATGCCAGGGATTACATCAACAGCAGTCATTGTTTGTTTGACAAATTACTAATCGCTCTTTTTGAGGCAAATGTTTTCAAAGAGAAGGACACAAATAATTGACTTTTGCTGTTTATTTGAAGGTTGGTTGTTTGATCACAAGTAATTCCAAGAACTGTCCCATTCAGAAAGTAAGACAACTTTGTTTGTGTGAAAACTTTCATGCAAATTGTACCCTGAATGCCTCTTGCTTCTGTCATACGGTCTGAAAAACAAGAAAAGGAGTGAACCCGATCAAAAAGATCTGAGTTTTGCTTTGTGTGTCTGTGGTTTAGAAGAGTTCATGACAGCAGTTCAGGACTATGTTTGGCTTTGACCTATGTGCAGTGACATCACTTTATTCATGATGAAAAGAAATTTCATTTTAAACAAGGGAGGACAAGATATGCTTCCAGATTTTTAAAAGCAAGTGATTTGGCGAGACATAATTAGACGACTCTTCCAGATGGCAGGATTTGCAGAGAGAAAGGCTACCATATTTAACAACAAGATTAACAGAATGGGCCAACAGGAACCAAATGTTAAAATGGAGATCAGAGAGACAGTAGATGCTGAATGCACAAATTGGTAGGTGCCAGCGTTTCAAATCAGTGTGCGGCTCAGAAGCCGTTTGGGAGTTGTGCAAGACGGTTGTGCTTCTGTGCAAAAGGAAGAATGAAAGGAACACCTGTGCTTGCAGCAAGTTGAAATCTGAAAGGGGAGTTGTAGTCAAGGAGGAATGGGAAACGGTGGGGTGAAGTCCAAGTCCAAGAGCTGATATATATGGAGTTGCAAGCATAAAAGCAAAGGAAAACATAGTGGCCTTTAGGTTTATCAGGACCTCTAGGAGTTTTTCAGTTTATCTTTCAAGTAATCTGTATCTGTTTGTCTTCGAAACTCATAAGGGAAGCCAAAGGTTGCCACACACATCATTTAAGTTTGTGATGGTTTCCAGTGGAGCTACCCTGCTGACTGGTGCAGCCACAGAATGGTGCAGTGATCTCAGTCCTTTCCCTCCTTGTTGAGGTGGCTATTTGCTCATCTTAATGAGAAGACCTGGAGTTTTGAAAGAAGTGTGTGTGCAGTTGTCTGAGACTAGATGAAGGAAATGAAAGTGAATATATTCCTCTATCCATCCTCCTTCCTTTGAGCATGCACATAAGCAGAAGCACAGAAACAAAGTTATATATGAAAAGGGGTTAAACATGTGATGTGGGAAGTCATTATGTTAATGCCATCAGATATAAAATGTGCCAATGAAAATGCTGCTTGATGTTTGATGATGCCTTCTGTGCATTTATTTTGGTGTCGAGATCTATCTGCCCTCAAAACTGTCTCTTCTGCATCTGAACTGTGTGTTCATGTCTAGCCTAGATCAAAGCATGAAATCCTAATTATCTGTGGGCTTTCTTGCATATGGGCCAGTGCTTTGGCCTATAACTGGCAGGAGAGGTCTGTAAATTACCATGACACTACTAAGAGGAATAATTTCAGGCAGTAAGTTTGATGATAAACTGCATTTTAATGCTAGTAACATCAGTGTTTTACCACTCACTTATGGAGGAAAAATCACTGGGTACAGTTCCTGCCAAAGACACAATATGCAGTTTGCCATTGGCATGCAAGTAGTACATCCATTTATAATGTTTGAGGAGAAAAGATCGCTTAAAGGATATGAGTAATTTAACAGAAGATTAGAACAAAAATAAAAGCAGAGCATTACAACAGTAAGCAGTCTGAAATGTATGACCTTTGCTCTCATGTGGAGGGAACACTCCTTTCTTCACATGCACTCTGCCTGGGTGAAAGCTCTGGTTATTTCAGCTCTTTGCCTTTGCAAAGTGTGTAAGGATTTCTGAAAGATACAACAAAGAAAGCTAAAAGCTTAGGGAGTTCATAGAGATGTCAGGAATTTTCACTATGGGTGCTGTGAAAAATGCTAATTAATTTTGCACTCAGGAGTACTCACCATGTTATGGGCTAAGGGCTGACATTATAAACAGTTTTTTAAAAAGTCTTATACATGCTGTTGTGGTTTGCAAAACAAAATAGCTTATGATATTCATGCACTTTGCCACAACATGGTCGAATTTTAAAAGGAAATGTTTTAACTTGTTACTGAGCTAATGGCCTAGCTACATAAGTATGGACTGGGAAGCTGTTGTTTATGGCCAAGTGTTGTACCTCTGAAAGTGGTTTGCCTTTGGTTGGTTGTTTCATTTAAGCTGTCCTGTGAGAAGTCAGTTGTTGCCCTCCCAGTCCTTCCTTTAGCTATTACTGGGACACATGCCCTGGGCTACTGGTGTGGCAAGTGACTCCCACAACATATGAATGCCTTCTATTGTCTCACAGAAAAGCCTACTGTAGATGCTAACACATGCTCTCTTGGGGAAAGAAGTGTTTCTGACTTGAACCAGGACTTTGGTAAATTCCCCAGCATTCATGGCACAAGTGCTGAGGGAACAGACTGTGGGCTGATTTGTTTTCCTTTTCCCTTCCATTGAAAAAAATGTTTGCTCCTAACCTTACCCGGGAAGAGAGGGAACAGATACCATTCAAAGCACATTTTGCTCCCGTATATGTAAGTGCAGGAAGGCCAGAAACCAGATTAACTAATGTCACGTGTCTTGTGGTTGAGTGATAGTGATGCCTAACATGGAGACAGTGTTTCAGTAGACAGCATGATTGGTGCCAATCTGATGTCTGAGAGGATGTGCTAGTACTCAGCGATAGCCAAGTATAACATTTGCTGCTGTCAAAGGCCTTTCTCTGAACTGCTGGATCATTTAAATGCTGCTTTACTCAGTGATGCCCCCCCAGCTTAAGGCCAAGTGGGTTTTAGATATGTTTCTATGAAATTGAAAGAACAAGACCTGGTAAAATTCTTCTGGATAACAGGTAGGGTAGCTTTTACCTAAGCTGTGGTGTATATGAAAGTTGCAACTGCAACTCACCAAATGCTCCAGGTAAAATTTTACAGGCACCCATAAACAGGAACAGGATAGGAGCATTAAGTCCACCATCAAGGATATGTTTGAAGTCTTTGTCCTCAATGAACTGTTAAACTCTGTTGTGTGTTGTATTAATTTGTCTTGGCACAGGGTCTCTGCTGCAGTATTGGTGGAGTCAAAAAGAAAACCATTGATGAGCTATGGTTATTACAGCATGGCAATTTAAAACTATATATGGAGCTAAGCATGTTTCCTGGCTGAACATACAGGTACTACTGACTCACCAGATCCCTATCTCTTGTCTTCCAGAAAGAAGGTGGATTTCACAGTCAACACAGGCCATCCTCTCACTGGGATAAGCTTGGCTCCTGTTAAATGCCTCTTTCCTACCTTGCTTGCCAGCTTACAGTACTGTTTTATAATGAGCTCAGTAAAATATAGCTTTAGAAATGCCAAAAACCTTTTATTTCGTTTTAAGTGAGCTAAAAGTGGGGAAGTGTTCTGAGATGACCTGTTTCTGGTTCAAGTGCAGAGCCTTTTCAGCCTTGTGTTTGTCACCAGAAACAATATTTCTCAGGCTTCTGCTAAAAACTTGTTGAGGACAGACAGGCAGGGAGCAGGTTACCTGGAAAGATTAAGGCATGTCCATCATTGGAGTTTTTTGGACAGAACCTTAAGTAACCTGGTTTCACCTCACAGCTAAGCCTGGCTTGAGGAGAAAGATGTGCTAGATATTTCCTGATGTGCTTTCCAACCTTATCTTTCCTTGTTGACGTTCATAGTAAACTGAAACAACATGAGACTATCTGTTTAGGATGAGATAATGTATAATGTTCATGAACTGCAAAACTTATCTGTAACTCATATAACAGCTCAAAACTGCAACTTCAGTAAACTGTGTATTGATTGCGTTCTACATAGAATCATAGAATGGTAAGGTTGGAAGGGACCTCAAGGATCATCTAGTTCAAACGCCCTGCCATAGGCAGGGGCACCTCCCACTAACACAGGTCAATCAAGGCCTCCTCCAACCTTGCCTTGAACACCTCCAAGGAGGGAGCAGCCACAGCCTCCCTGGGCAACCTGTGCCAGTGTCTCAGCACCCTCACTGCAAAGAACTTCCTTCTAACATCTAGCCTAAATCTTCCCTCTACCACTTTAAACCCATTGCCCCTTGTCTTGTCATTGCAAGACCTTGTCAGTAGTCCCTCCCCAGCCTTCCTGTAGGTCCCCTTCAGGTATTGAAAGGCTACTCTTAAGGTCTCCTCGAAGCCTTCTCTTCTCCAGGCTGCAGAACCCCAACTCTCTCAACCTGTCCTCATAGGAGAGCTGCTGCAGCCCTCTGAGCATCTTTGTGGCCCTCCTCTGGACCTGCTCCAACATTTCCATGTCCTTCCTGTGCTGGGGTCATCTGCAGTCCTAGGGACTTCCAACCCTTCTATTCCAGTTAAAATGTTTCCAGATTGTTTGCAATCATACACATAGTAACACTTGCAGAAATGATCTCCAGAAACTCTATCTGTATCATTCTTGTGAACATCAGTGCATTGATCTAAGGAGCAGCATGGTATTGGTAAAGAAGAGTTAAGGACTAACTTTAAACATTGGAAGTGGTTTATGCTTTCTCAGCTTCCCTGTATTTGTACTCTTCAGCTGTCAGGACATAGAGATGATGTCTGAAGGTCAGGTGACGGAAGTTGCTGTGAAATTAGTTTTAGCAGTAGCTGGAGTTAAACCTTTAATGATGATTTTCAGATAAGCATTTGGAGTGGGTGTAAGTTGCTGGTTTTTTTTTGGTTTTTTTTTTTTTTTGTGTTTGTTTGTTTTTTAAAAGCAGAGAAAAGGGGAAAACCCTGTCATTGTGACGTGCAAACCCCATTTATCAGTCAACCAGTTGGAACAGATTATGGAGCTAACTGACCCTACCACTAGGAAGATTTCCTAACTTGTTCTAGTTCTTTCCTTACTTCAGTTCTGTTTAGATATTTTCAGTTCTACCTTGCTTTCATTCTAAGGGACGAAACCTCTGTTTTCAAGGACATGTTGGATCAAACTTGCCTTGTTAATTTCTAAACTGTCCTTGTCAGGTGGTTCACCCCTTGTGCATTTAAAATCAGTTTTGTTCTTCCAGAAGTTGAACTAAAGCTGAATGGTTGTACAGAAAGCAGCTCCCCTAATATAAGCAAATTCTAGAAGTGAACAGGGCAGCTTAGAAACTCACACTGTGTACGTGTTGTTGGTGTCAGAAACAGACTGACACTTCTCTACACAAAATCCAAGTTACATAAGAGCATGAACTGCTTACATTTCATGTTTGGTGAATACAATTAATGATATGATAACGTTAGTGAGATGATCATGATGGAAGTAGTATGTAGGATATTTTCCATGAAAAATTTTATTTAGGTGGAAACTGACCTTCTGCAAAGAAATTAGTAAGCCTAAATGGCCTTTGAGAGATAGAGGAACCACTGTGGCTTGCTTTGAGATAGCAGGAGAATCATAGAATAGTAAGGTTGGAAGGGACCTCAAGGATCATCTAGTTCCAACCCTCTGCCATAGGCAGGGACACCTCCCACTAGTACAGATCACTCAAGGCCTCCTCCAGTCTGGCCTTGAACACCTCCAGGGAGGGAGCAGCCACAGCCTCCCTGGGCAACCTGTTCCAGTGCCTCACCACCCTCACTGTAAAGAACTTCCTCCTGACATCCAGTCTAAATCTTTCCTCTGCCAGTTTAAACCAATTGCCCCTTGTCCTGTCATTGCAAGACCTTGCCAATAGTCCCTCCCCAACCTTCCCGTAGGCCCCCTTCAGATACTGGAAGGCTACTATAAGGTACTCTCGAAGCCTTCTCCAGAAGCCTGCTAACAGTCCATATCATGGTGAAGGGACATAAGGAGATTATCTTTCATAAGAGAGGTCTCAAAGTAACACCAGCATCACATACCATATCCTATATATGCTGTTGGATGCTTTGCATGTATAAGTTGCTAATGAATCTGTTGCCATCTGTTTTGACCTGGTATGGAAGTGAAGTCTTCCTATTTCTGTTATGTCTCACAAAGCCTTTATCCTTCTTTCTGTGTACAGATCAGCACAGATTCTTTTGGGAATCTGTGTGAGTTTTTAAGGGCCTCTCATTTCATATAGGTTTTGTTTAAATGCATATCAGGAAATGTTTCTCAGAAGGAGCAGTAGCAGTTTTGCAGTCTGAGGAACAATCCCAGAACTGTTCCAGATCTGTGCTTTCAGCTTTCTCTTCTACAAGTATAAGGTGTAGGACATGATGTAAGTGAAACTGTGCAAGTAAAGCAGGAAACTCACTCATCAACATCCAGAGGCCTTTCTCTCATAAATTACTGTATTCCAGGCTCACTGAGATAAAAACATTTGTGGGTGTCCGTATTTATGTTTTTTATGTTTTATACATATATGCATATAGGTGCTCATTTGAAGATCCATAAAGCAAGAGAGAAAGTTTATGCTGTCAGTCGTAATTTTTGTGGTGATAGTTCCAGCAATTGTTGTGCAGTGCTGTAGAGCAGAAGAGGCTGCTCTGCTTTTTATTTCCGAGGTCAGTCTTTTAACCAAGCATGCAATGGAACCTCCATCCCTTTTCATTTTGAGATGCTTGTGTGTAGAACTCCATTTGGACGAACTCAACTCCTTCCTCCAAAGAACCTTGTGATGACCACAGTCAGGAGACTTTAACCTGCTAGAAAATGTGCTGCTGTGACCCAGTATATGGTTGTTATGTGCTTTTTGTCGGTTCAGAGATATGTTTGGGCAGAAGATGTCACCTGGCAGGAATTCTGCTGCACAGAGTGTATTTGCATTTTGCCTAATGTTGGATATGAGATGGGAACACAGTTCACACTCCTTCCTGCCAGTCAAAGATGTCCTGGATTCCCTGTGCATATGATTGACAACCTTACCTGGCCCATGCGTAATGTTCAGGCTTGTTTGTGACACTTCACTGGGAACACAAGTATTTCTAGCTCGAGGAAAGGCTGGATTGGGACACACCTTTCAGCCATCACTCCCATCTTTATGCAAGTCAGCTTGGATATAATACAAACAGGTATTGCTGAAGCCATTAAACAGCTTCAGAACAGTATGCATTACCAGGGACCCCAGGCAGTAGAGGCATTGCTGGAGTGAGAAGGATCAGTTCTGTGGATGTGTTAGTCTGACACCGTGCTCTTATTTCCTTTACAAGTCTGTGAGCTGTTGTGATAGAAGGCAATTTTCCACTTGTATGTCCATGGAATATAAAATGAGTCATGTATTTGTTTGGAGCAAAAAAGAAGACATAGTGATACTGTATAAAGTAGAGCTAGAATTAGGTATCCTGGCAGTGTATTGAAATACACAAAATAATTTGCCTAAATTAAACCCACAAACCACTATTGCATTAATATGCAATATTAATATTGACAGCCCAAAAGTAAATGGGAATTTTGTGCCTACTTTGTATTTTCTCTTGATGCATTATCTTGTACACCAACAATTTGACCACCGTGCCTGTGTTCCTCCTAACAAAGATGTCCTGAGCGTGACTTTGCAACCTTTGCTAATTACCAAATATCCACAAAGGAATTTCCACCATTCAGCCTGAGGAAAAAGCTCAGGGATAGTGTCCCAGGTTGAGAATTATAGGGTTAAGAAAGTCCTCTTGGGACTAGAAGATTGTTATTCAATCCCACAATTCTGCTATCTCTTCATAAGCTCACAGCAAGGCCAGTTCGTTCTCTTCTCCTCCCCCTCCAGCCTTCTGCCGGGCAGGAGCTACATTATTGGACAAACATGTAAGGATGGGCCTGGTTGGGGCCTGCAGAGGCTGTGCTTAGGCCTCTTGGATGGCAGAGGCATGGGGGGGGAGGATTGGAGCACTGGGGATGATAGATTTAGGTTTTGGGATGGGGGAAATTCAAGGGGGCTCGCTTATGAATTCTGTATCTACCTTGTAATTTCTATCTGCAAATTCTCTCCAAATACAATTCTGTGTTTTTTTTCTCCAATTCGTTTTAGAGCTTTACTCTGTCGGTGTTCTTTAAACCCACGACAGATAGTTTCTACCAGGACTTCCCATGAGCAATGTTAGTACCTCTTTTGTTTTCCATGCCTACAGTACTACTTGTCATGTTTCCTCAAAATGCTCTTCATACTCTAGGGACCGTCTCTGTTGCACTGAACTCCAGTAACCATAGCTACAATTTAATCTTGGGTCACTTGGGTCCACCCATCCCCACCCAAGGCAGCTCACACGATGCTCATCCATGGGTTAAATTCATGTGCTTGTGTTTTCCATTAGTATTCCATTAATATTTTAAAGTACACAAGTAAATTCTTTAGGCATATTCCTTACAGAATGGTTACACTCCGAAGTACTAGCACTAAATTAGTGAATACTCTAAGATTTAACTGAATGTTCTCAGATAACAAGCTAAAGAAGTAGCGTGATGGTTTGGGAGTTCCCTACCCCCCCACACTTTGTGAAATCCCCCAGACTAGGCTCAGTCAGCTGAAAGTTAAGAGATGAAGCTCTATTTACAATGTAGCACAATGTACAAGCAGAGATATACACAATATACAGGAATATTTACAGAAATATACAAGTTAAAGGTAATACAGAAACACAATCCCCCTACCAGAAATCAGAGACCCCAGGAGGAGCTCCCAACCACCCTTCCACCTTCTCCCTGCCCCTCTGCCTTACGCGCAAGGTGAGTTTGGAGGATCGACCAGGGGGGTTAGAAGGAAAGTGGTTAGTGAGGTTACTCAGCAGAGAGGAGAAAAGCCAGAAGCTGCTAGACAGCCCCAGATGCTGTGCCTGAGACACTGTTATTTATGTTGTGAGTTCTTATCCATCTCAGCAAGCCTGTGAGTGAAGTAGACATCACCATTGTTTCCTTTTCACAGCCTATAGTATAATTTTCTCCATTAAAATATACCAATTTGCCTCAAACCAGCACAAGTAGCCACAGTGCATAATAAATGCACTTTGAAGTATAAAGATTCAGATAGATCTGCTGTTTTGCTGTACAAAGCAAATTGCTGGATTTGATGATCAAGACCATTGTTACTTGACTGTCTCCCATTCAAAATGAGATTCTCCCAGTGGCTGCACTTCTAGCGAGTTAGGGCAGAGCATGAACTCTTCATATCTTATCAAATGTGTTAAAATTATTGCTGAGGTTTGTAATCTGTGTAGTTATGCAAATAACTCTCTCCTCAAGAGAGTTATTTTCAGAATTAATTTTCCTTGAAGAAGAATGGTTGTGTGGTAGTATAGTCAGTGCATCAATTTGCCTCTGCCTGTCTTCTAGACCTTTTGTTCTTCGGTCAGTTGGCTACTCTCAACCCAGTTAAGTAGACTGATAAGAATCAAAAAATGCCAAACTTATGTCTGTCTGAAGAATGCAAGTAACAAGGTGTAAGAGTCTGGAAACCTCATTAGCGACACATGGACAAAAAAGCAGCAAGGGGAGTGCAAAACTTTTTATCACCAGATAGTTGCCATCAAAGTAGGTTTTGTGGGGTTTGTCTCACAGAACTATTTGTTAATCATCCTTTTTGAAGAAGGATCATCGTTTCAAATACTACAGCAAAACCTAACCATGACTGTACATCACAGGTATCCAACCCAAGTAGTGATAACTGATGCCTCTTTCCCTTTTTCCCTACCACAGTAAGGTGTTGTTTTCCTACTACTTGCACAGTATTCACTGTACTCTGAGTCTTAACAACTCTATCTTATCAGTGATACAGGAATTGCAAAGCAGCCCAAGCATGAAGTAAGATCCCACTTGTGCAATCAAAGACACCTCAAAGCCAGCACCTTGAAAAAACCTCAGGAAACTGTTCTAGTGACTGTAGAAGCAAACATTGCTGTTTATTTTTCCTCTGTCCTAAAGGCTGAAGGTAAGAAAACTGTAGTGCTATCTGCCAAAGCTGGTCCTGACTTCCTGTGACTACCTTGTGCTTACTAGCTCATCAGCTAAGAGGGAGTAATTTGCAGCAGCCACCAGGATCAGCAGGTCCTCCATTGGGCAAAGTACATTACCCAGGCAAAGAGCAGCAACAGTGGCTGTCTACAGACAGAGATTGCAGGGAGCAGGGACTGCTCTGCCTGCTTATTGGCTTCACCTAACGCTTTCTGACAGACTTGCTCCCTCTGCCAAGCTCAGCAGAAACAGGGCATCAGGAATTTGCAGAGCAGGGTTAGAAGATAAAAGAGCAAAACAAAACGAACCATCTCAGTTGCTGCTCTGGTTCTTTGTGGTTTCATCCTCCCATGGCATTACTTCAGCATGTCTCCCTCTTAAATAAATTTACATTTATTTAAATACTGCCATTTTTATTGATATGGCAGTTATGGTTGCTTAAAAGATTACAGATTCAAAATTCACAAGATTCAGAGATTCAGAAAATTCACAACTCTCAGGTATCAAATGCCACACAGCATTTGGTATTACCAGCAGCTGGGCGCACTAAGTTCTGAGGAGACCTTACTGTGGCCTTTCAGTGTCTTAAAGGTGCCTAAAAGAAAGCTGGTGAGGAACTTTTTAGGATATTGTGAATGGAGCAAAACTAGAAGTGGGTAGATTCAGATTGCATGTTAGGAGGAAGTTCTTCACCATGAGGGTGGTGAGACACTGGAGGAGGTTGCCCAAGGAGGTGGTAGAAACCCCATCCCTGGAAGTTTTTAAGGCCAGGCTGGATGGCGACCTGAACAACTTGATGTAGCCTGAGGTCTCCCTGCCTATGGCAGTGAGGTTGGAGCTAGATGATCCTTGGGGTACCTTTCAGCCCTGACAGTTCTATGATTCTATGAATTTATGATTCTAAGTTTCACTGTAAGAGCTAAACTCAAAATTTCCTGGGACAGTTTCCTTAAAAAAAAAAAAAAAAGCCTGTCATGACATTAAAAGTATTTGCCCAAAACACGGTTCACTCAAAGACATGGATAGATACAATTTCAAGCTGAGTGAAAGAGTATTTGTTCCTGTTACATCTTTTTTTCTTAATCTCTAACTTCTTACTTTAAAAGTGTCTTAGACTTCCATGTGTTTGAAACTTATTGTACAGTGGTTCAGAACCTGTCTTCTAGCAGGTAACTGATACAATCCTAGCAGACATTAGGAGAAATTTGACAAATAACACAAGATCTTCCCCTTTCCCAGATGTATGAAAATATTATAAATTAGTTCCAGTAATTATTTCTTGATTTTACAAAATTGCAAAGCCATCTGAAATAAAAAATAAAATGTTATGTATTACTGTGCTTAAACCCTGCTGTTAAAAGAATACAGCAGGTCAAATCAGTACAATTTACATAGCTACAGGCAAAGTAATTTTAAAAATTACATGCAAAACCGTTGTAATAGTCAAAGACTGAACTGTAACGATTTATGTATCCAAAGTACCCACAGGGTCTGCAATTTTTTTAGGCAGCAACTGAAAGCTACAAATTCTCACTAGAATCTTACATGATTTTGTATTTCTTACATTTCATTCAGAAGCTATCTGTCATTCAAAGGCTCTTAAAATCTTACTAGGTGTTCAGAAAGTTCTGTTTGTTTGACAAGACTTAATTTTAGAACACTCAGATAAACCCTGCACAGGGATTCAGTGATCTGTAAAACAATGATGGCGTGATTTACGCCCTTAAATTTCATTTTATGTATTTATTTTTTATCTTGAGGCTTGCAAAATCCCATGCTCCATCTTTGGTTGACTTTCAGAGAATCCCAGAAGCACAATGGTTGGAAAAGACCTTTGTTATTTAACTGCAACCACTTCAGGGGGTGGAAGAGGAGATATGAGTATGTTTAGACTACTCCATACTTCACCACCCTGCAGAGGCTGACAGAGTACCAAACATGGAGACAGATTCAGAAATGTATCACTGTTTTTGAACTCTGAAGTGCTACTAAAAATAACTTACATCCACAAGCAGTCTTATGTCTTGCATCTGGCGTTTGTGACCAGCCCCTTTGGGAATATGGGCTAGCAGCCAAAACCAGATGCCTGGCAGTAAACCTGGCAGCTTCTCCCACTCAGGCAGGTAGCAAATGCCCTTTTTTCCCCCTCTAAGTGTTTCTTGTCTTTAAATTTTATACATCTATGTAATCTTTTTGTTCAGAGAGACCCATCAACAAGGCTTGTCAGCACTTCAGCAATGGAAAAGAAAGTGGGTTGTTAATGTGGCAAAGCCTCATGGCACCATGCAAGGCAGGATATCAGATTTGGACATAATTTTGTGGTGTGTGAGCCACATTCAAGACTGAAATCAGACTCATTCATTTAAAGTCACATCCATGTAGAGGTAGCTAAAGACATGTGAGAGCACCAACTCATTTTGGGTGAAGTGCTGAATAGGTTTTTATTGCTTTTTGGTGGACATACATTTTACATTCATGACAGCGAATCACCACCATATTGAAATACTATAAGCACATGTATGCACACCCTTGAGAATCAAATTACTATGTAGGAAGTAATGCCCTTACATCTCTAGAGGGTGGAC
This sequence comes from Semnornis frantzii, assembly GCA_013399775.1. Taxonomy (NCBI): domain Eukaryota; kingdom Metazoa; phylum Chordata; class Aves; order Piciformes; family Ramphastidae; genus Semnornis; species Semnornis frantzii. Next base: position 12,750 of record VWYK01090613.1, on the reverse strand, counting down.
CTCCAAACCATTTTCATAATAGCATTTGAACAATCCATTAAGAGCCTCCAATTTTAGCAACGAAATCCATCACTTGCTCAGTATGTGTCCTTTAATGCAGTAGTCTTGCTTAAGATTGCTACTTAACCAATTACTATTTTTTTCACTTCATTTACAACCACTGTCAGAAAGTATAATGTCCACTTGCAAAGTAAATAGAAAAATCCATCTTGCCCCTGTTTCCGTTAGGCAAATCTAGGGTGTTATCGTCATATTTGGGCTTTTTATTTTCCTGGTAATAGCAATGGTTCAGTTTGTGCTCATATTTAAATAAAGATGTAAATCTGTGCATTTGCCAGTGTTACTCAGTGAAGGCTGTCATAGTGTCAGTGTTTATTTAGCCTACCTAGCTACCTAGCAGTTAGTAAGTAGAAAAGCTTTTTCTCTTAATAGTGCTGACACTTGCTGGAAGAGTTGAATCACCCCTTTACAAAGAACAGGGTAGCATGTTTTACCTTATATTTGATGCTTCTGAATTCAAACCATAACAATAAGATACATCTGATGTTGCTCCATGTACTAGCTTTTGGTTCTGAGATGGAAATAAAGATGGAGGTGATGCATCTTCACATATCTCCGAGGAGTCCTTCTGCATGAAAGATGAGAGAGCTCCCTTTCCTGACGTGGGGTTGGAGGTGAGCAGTTGCTACTGATAATGCATCTACTTGTTTAGCAAACATCTGGAGGGCTGTGTGGCTCAGATTTAAAATTCTGTTCATAACAGGTAAATCCCATGCTAATTGCAGTGTTTAGACAAAACACTGGATAAAGGATGGGGAGTAGATGAGGATATTAGGGCTTCAAGAGTAATATAATGGATTCCTCCTGCTTTCATTAAATATTTGCCTGTAAAATTTGGTACATTTATATACATGTTTTGCTTCATGCTAGTGCAGAAATATTGTCAAACTGTTGTTATGCAAAAGTGTGGACCCCCATCGTTGCTCTTACTGAGTGACAGTTTGTGTGTCTCTCCATTGCTTTTACATGTCATGGCATGGGTGTGATGGTTTGAGAGCCCAAGAGGGGCTCCCAACCACCCTTCCACCTTCCTTCCACCCCTTTACCTTACCCCAGGGTGTGCGTTACATGCAAGGGGACTTTGGAGGATTGGCCAGGGGGGTTAGAAGCAGAGTGGTTAATTAGGTTAGCAGAAAGGCCAGAAGAAATACACACCAGCTAGAGAGAGACTTGTTTGTGTCCTTGTCTTTATACATCTCAGCAAGCCTATCATTGAAGCAGACATCACCATTGTTTTCACAGCCTATAATATAACTTTTATCATTAAAATATTCCAATTAGCCTCAAACCAGCACACATGGGGCTTGTAGGAAAGGCTTCAATAGTGAAGTCAAGAGGTATTTCTTCCAGCCTTCCATCATTTGTTCACTGCTCTCCATCAGGCATACACCTTCACTGTACCCCAGGGAAACACTGTGGTAGCTTGTCCCTTCTAGCCCAAGTGAGAAGAATACCCTTTATCTCAGGTGGTCACTTACTAACAGGAGCTGCTGACCGTGAGCAACTGATCTGTGATAGTAAGTGCTGCAGGAAAACCATGAGCAGTCAAAGAAAACAAGGTCATGTGAATAGTTTTGTTGAATAGAAAGTAGAAATGTTTGTCTTGGAACACCTTTTAGCTGAAATCCAGCACAATTCAGTAACAGCAAAAATGAAAAAATGAAAGGATGAGGGACAAGCCCTAGATTATGACAGTTGTCAGTCTGGGACTGGAGTAGTTCTGAGAGCCTGTATATTTTCCTTAATCAACATCTTGCATAAGTACCTTCAGATCTGTTCCTTCCACGTGTTAAATTAAACATTAAAAATAACACAGCATGATACTATCTTTTCTTTTTCTTCAATATTTTTTTAGCAGTGTGCCTGTCACAAGATAGTATTTTCACCTGCCAGATTCTCGTATTCAGCCTGGAACCTGGAAATGAAATTAAGTTGCCTTTTTTCTTAGAGTGTGTATATTCTCAGTAATAAAATTACCTTCATAACATCCTGTGCATTAGTTACAAAAGAGCTGATACGGTGCTCCAGTTCTCATGGCCATTCACACTTTGCTTGTATGCAGACCTAGGAACTCTCTCTTATTTTAGGTACTGTGTGTTTCTTTGCATGTCTAAAATGAATCTAGAGAGAAATAGTGGCCTGCGGTGGGAGCACTTATTAATGTATGCTGTAAACCACTCTCATCAGACATGCCATGACTTTTTGTATTGTACATAGTGCTGCAGGATATGAAAAGCAAAGCTTCTGTGTATTGTCACAGAATGGTTCAGAATCTCACAAAATAATTGAGGCAAGTCCACTAAGGCATCTTACCAAATCCCCATAAGCCCATCTGTTTTGTTCCCCTGCATTTTCTGTAGTCTCATCCTAAATGCATCTCATGGTGGCCTTCTGCTCTCACCTTGGGAAGCAGCAGCAGAGCCCAGGGGGTCTCAGCATAAGAGCTCTTTGGGTAAAACACTGAGAGAACTGTGCAGAATCTTCCTTGCTGATGCGCAGCTTCTCCAGGGTGGATGCTGCCCACCTGTTGCCAGGTGCGATTGCAGGACTTGCTGACCTGCTGTACCAGGTTAGACTTCCTTGTTTAAAATGCACTAGGGAGGAATCCACTCAGAGCATGTTACACATTCAGTGTATTTTAGTTTTTGAAGGTGATGTTTCAGTATACTGCATTAGACACCTTTAACATTTTCTCCTACAGTTAGTGTCTGATACACTTGCCATCATCGCTCCACTGACATTGTAATTTCATCCTTTCTGCTGATGCATGTAAAGAACAGGGGCCTCGGAATGACCCCTGCCAAAGGAAGTCTTTGTACAGTTGTAACTGTGTTGTTCAAGCATGCACATATTCTGCAGGCACACGCGTAAGACCAGATATGGAAAAACTTCTTGTAATGTCAAAGGAGCGAAAGCCAAGGGAGGACAGTTTTATCGTCTCTCCATTTGCCGTTGTTCTTTTGTAGAAGGAATTAACCACTGAATTGTAAGCCAACTGTTTTCCCTTCCGAGATTTGGGTGCAAGGGAAGTGCTTTGTAATGATAAGGCAGAATTATTTTCCTTATTTTGTAACTGGCAGAAGTGTTGTGCATGTAAATGATTGTAAGTGGCACAACTGAGAAAAGAATCCATTGCGTTTGTTTATTAATTGTAGTAATAAAACTAAAAATTATGGTAGCCTTTAAAGATCCTAATTAACAGTACCACTTGCCTATACTGAGAACTTTGCACAAGTCTGTGACTTGAAAACTCTGATTCAAAGGAACAATCATCTGAAGGATGGGGAGATGTATATAGAACACTCAAGAAAGAAACATGGTAAAGAAGCAAAAGGATTCCGTTGTGAAGTAGGAGATAGGGTTTGTGGGAGCAGCAAAAGCTAGTCCTTGTTCCAAGCTTCAGTGTGGGGAAATGTGGCCATTGATACTGTTCTCCACCAGTTAGAAGCTGCAAGAGCTGTGTATATCTTTTTGTTACTACTCCTGCTTCCCTTTGCTTCCTTTTCCTGGAATGTGGGAAGTTGAGGAAGTGGAAGGTTACCCAGATATACCAAACTCCAAAATCAAATCAGCTTCTCAGGTTCTGACAGAAGCTTGTTTAAATGGTTCTTTACAATCTTCAGAACACATTCTCTTTCCAGATCCATTCCAACCTGGGCTGTTCATTGGTTTTGTAATTCTGATACACTTAGGGTTGTTCTTGCCACTCTTACTGTCCTTCTCATGAGCCAGTAGCTTATCTTTACGCTACCAGTTTGTGTCTAACTCTAAATGTCACTTATGCTGTGTACTTGGGGTATCAGAATTGCCTAAGCTCATTACCACACTTTACTGGGAGATCACTTGGTAATCCATGCTCCAATACCTGTCATTCCCTTTACTTGAATGAAGTAAAGAAAGAAGGACCTGTCATGGAAACACCCACAAAAGAGACAGCAGCAGCCACCTGAAAACTGTGTATTTATTACAGTTAATCTGCTCTCCTTCTGACACAGTAACATTACATATTTGAATGTCAGTTGGGGAAATGCCGTTGGATGACTAATTAAACTATTCAGAGAGGTGAACCAAAATGTGCAGAAAAGGATATCCCCACGGATATGCTCACCGAGAACGAGTGAGGACTCACCATGTTCTGTTCTAAGGCGACAAGATCTGACTGCCAGGCTGCTTTTGTGTGGAGAAAGCTCAACTCTCCATAGCAGGACTCCATTTATATCCTTGCAACTTGTGCTGTGGTCAATTTCTTAACTAGTCAGAGGGCTGGCTTCTAGACTCAGAGGCACAAGAGGTATCAACTTCTTTATCAACTTCTAGCAAACCTTGGCCCCTTGCTCAGGGTCTGTCAGGACCCTGCACTTGTGGTGGTGGTGGTGATTGTACCTGCTACAGGGCCCTTTTATGGAGAGGTCAGAAAAACAAAATTAAGATGTCCTCATAGAAGTTGTAGCTGTCAGCTACTATTTTTCAAATTGCATGGAAAGTCATCACACAAGAGTGTTTCACCAGAAATATGCTAATGTATTCCCATTACAGAGAGAGAGACAGGAATTTTGTAACCTACATCTTCATGAAGTGTTTTGATTTCTGCAGCGGTGAGGTGCTCTGAAGGTGGAAACTGCTACTGTATTGTTAATGCTACTTCAATTTGGTAATTTAATATCTTTGATTCACTGAAAGAAGAAGAACTTGTGCAACTTTTCACAAGATTCTGCCCCTTCATCCTGGTAAGGGAAGCCTGTGGTGTGTGGGAGGTGAAAAACTAAAAATTGATTAATTGGAGGTTTCCTCTTCTCTGTGGCAAATGACAGAGCAAGCTCATCAGCCTGATGTTAAACAAATACTGTCTACCAAGAGAAACCATCTTCAGCATGTGGGCATGTAGCCCTTTGAATTATTTCTGTCTGACTACTCATGGCAAACGTGGTTGAAGAGCTCAAAGTCTGGTGATGCCCATTCTCACAGTCCATGCGCACTGCCAACACTGGGCTTCGAGGGCTAGACTTACCTTCTCCATACCTCTGCAACTCCACAAATATTTATTTTCTCTTCTGACTATCAGAATTGCCATCAGAATGCAACCTAAACATATGTTCATACATCTACTCTAGTTTTCTGGGCAAGCTGTTATGAAGAGTTATAAGAGGTTCCTACTCAAAACAGCTGATGGTCTCAATTCAAACCACTGAACTCAAATGAATTGGACCACAGGACTTGGTTTCACTGCATGTTCTCCCACAACAGTTTAAGATGCAGTTCCCAGCTGTAGTATACAGTCCTGCGGATTTCAAATGCCACAGAAAGATTAATATTTTCTCATCATTATCTAGCAACTATATTGATAAATAAATTTCTTTAAAAGGCTAGTAGAGAGAAAACAATTCCAAACGTGTGACAGGAATATTATGGTTTCATTTCTGTCGTAAGAGATGCTATTTGTAAATAATAGCAATTATATTTTTTTTTAAAAAGTAATCCCATAAAAAGGCAAAGTTTTACATCAAATTGCTCTTCCTAAATCAATCTGCTGCAGCACACAAAGTAAACCAATCTCTACCACCTTTCCCAAAATTTTATTCTAAGGCAGACTCAGAAGTATCATGTTATAAACTGCATATTCTGTGCTGTCTGAAGTACAACAACCTTGTGCAGACCATAGGATAAGAATTTGAATTGTCTTTAATTGTCTTTGTGTTAAGTGTTGAATGCTTGTAAGTCTTGTGCAGTCGGTGATGAGGATTTTCCCCACTCATCAGTTGATGTCATTGTCTTTTTTTTTTTTTCTGAGACTTAGTTGTGGGTCTGTGATTCACAAAAGAAGTCTGCATTAATATTGTGCCTTTTTGATCCCAGAACTGTCAATCTAGTACTAAATGTTTTTAACATGTGAAAATTAGCAGGTTTACAGCTGAAACTCTTGAAGTGCACGGTCTTCATCTTGAAACCAAAGAGCGCAGTCCATGCTGAAAAGGTGGGATATGACAGATGATCTCATGTATGTGACACATTTTACTTTTTAACAAAACACAAATTGTCAGTTCCTGATCCCTACCAGACTCACTTGCTCTAAGCATGTTGTGATCAGCCACTGCTATGGTTCTTGCTCTTGAATGTCTTTCGTCTCATGTCTGTGTCTTACGGAGCCCTCTGAAAACCTGATCCAACTGGTCCATAGAAATACGGCTTACCTAGGACGCTGGCTTTATTTAATATGCAATTACTTCTCCTGTAGGGGATCTGCTGCACAACATGAAGTATTTTTTACACTTATCTTACTGTTACCTAAAAATCTGAGGGGCAGAATGATCCTGCAGGTATGGAGATAGAGCAGGATCAAAAGAGGAAAAATGCTCGTAAAGGGAAGATGTGCTGGAATAAAATTAAGGGGAACTAAAAAAGGAAACAGTTGCTCTCTCTATGGTCCTGTTACAATAGGGAGAGTATAAGGAGAGGTTAGGCTTTTCCAGACTTCACTTAGGTAAAGCCTTATAATTTGCCTGTCAAGATTAACTGTTTCCCATTTTCACAGCCACTGAAGTGCCCTGGTGAGAAGCTCATTGCCCATGTGCAAAGACTCCCCAGTGGCGTGAACCTCATTACTGGTGCTGAGGCTTGGCTAAGTGTATAAACTGGGCTTTGTGGAAAGGATCTTTTTGTTGTTCTTAGTTTTGTTATAATGCTGTTTAGTGGTTCTGTTGAGGGGTCTGAGCAGTGTCAAAACTCATCACCTTGCTCTTTTTCAATGATCGAGAATCCTCTAAAACAGATACTGACTTCCAGAATGGCATGACACAGTGCCCATTCCCCAGCACACTTCCTCCTACATGTCCTGGAAACAGCTACCAGGTATTCCTACAGTGCTTCTCTGTCTGCCTGGAGCAGGTAAAACATTGGTATAGTTATATTATCCTGAACGTGGACTGTGAATTGCCCAGTAAGTCACATTCCTGTTTAGCTCAACTATATGGGCTTATGTGACCTCCTAGCTCCTTTTCTTTTCTCTGCCAAAGGATGCCACTGCCAAGAAAACTTGCTGTGATGAGTTGTAACCTTGTTTTAAAACATCTAAACCGCTTAATGAATGTTCTTTTTCTGAGAGATCACTGTTTCCTGTCATAAAGTTGCTTTCTGAGGTAGAGAGTTACGCTTTTGCTCTGTGTAAATGCAGATTCCCCTGTGTGGTGGGTCACACAGATCAAAGCACGTTCTCAGAAAGTTGGAAAAGCACTCAGAACAGCCTGTTGGGCACTGCAGCTGCTGTAAAGGTTGACAGCATCACTGACCAGGCTTACCTGCAAGCATCCTAATGAGGGCAGTGAAAACAGTATCTCCATGTGCGTCATGCAGCATAGCATGATGACGGAGACAGTCATCCCTGATCAAGGAAGGTGACAACTGCTTTTTTATTTATAAGAAGAATCTGGAAGAAAATAGATTTGTTCCCAAAGAATGCCATGGTTTGGTTGCAGTCAATAAGTGTGCGTTTATTTAGCTTGGGTGTACTGCTCTGCGTAAGACTGATTGTCTCATTAAGGAAAAGGAGTCAGTGAGAATATTTTCAGTCATTTGCTATTGATTTAAGTGGTGTCACTGTTAGAAGGGTGGCTGGTAGCCGTGAAATGGAAGGACTTCTGAATGTGAAAGCGAAGTGGAGATGCAGGGAATAAAGAAAGTGAAGTAGTCCGAGTGTTTATAGGTACAAGACAGTATTCCATTATTCTTTATCGTACCCATGGTACCGATTCTGTCTGTGAGGATGGGTAAAGCACTTCACTTCTCTGTGCCCTGCTGCCCTAGCAAAGGCAGGTGCTGAGGGAATGCTGAAAACATGGTTGTGGCTGAATTACCTTGTAAATATTCAAAAAGCAACTGTTAGTGACTATGTTCCTTTTTCTAAAGACCAAGAAGAGGATGGAGTCTTGTGACTACCTGAATGAGTGCTGTAGCAGTGCTACTGACCATCACAACAGTACTTGCCAGCTTCCCTCCTTCCTTTTCAATCCCTTCAGCAGAAGAAAGAAAATTCTTAATGGACTGGGTTTGTGTGTGTTAGTGTGTGTAAAACTGTAAGCCACAGATACAGGTAATTCAGTGAAAAATGACTTATCTTGTCCTGAAAATGGGAAAACTCTGACATTGTTTAATCTTTAAATGCATTTTGTACCTTATAAGGGCCACTATAGTTGGATTTTCATCTCCTGCAAGCAATATTGTACAGGAGTGCACGGCTTCACAGAAATCTGACATCTGGCTGAGAAAAAGGCATCAGACAGAGATTGGGGAGGGAGAAGTCCATCTGCATGGTATTTAACAAGTCTAGTAATAGAAAAGAAGTATTTTTTAAGGAAAATAAATTGAGTAACTGGTCAAAGGCTTCCTAAAAGGGTTTTGGAGCATGCATTCTCCTTTCCACATCTTCCAGTTGTTAAACTGTAAACATTCAAGTTCTGCTTAGCTAGGAAATGTATTTCAATCTTATTAATTAAAAACTACCTCAGTATTGTCAGGGTCATCATTGAGACTGGTCCCTTGGCAGAGTTGGTTCCACTGTCCCACTGGTAGAATTGCACAGTATTTGTATTGAAAATACATACTAACCTTGGTATAACACATCTGTTGTTGGCAAATCAGCAGACAAGAGTTTTCACATTCTACTTCCCTTAAAGAAAAACTATTTTAAGCTTTCTTGTTTCATATATATTCTATTAGTTTGTTGTTGTTTTGTTGCATTTTATGAAAGGCAGCAGCCAGAAAGCAATCCATGACAATGTACAATGTATGATGTATAACTAGGCTTGAATATTCAGTCTTGAATCACTGTCTTTAAGACAACAATTCTTCCCTGGGGGTAGGTCTATAGAAGTGTCCTGTGAGAGTTTCACGTATCCCATGCATCTGAGGAAGGACAAGAAGGAAAAAGTATTTGTTTCCCAAGTTCTTAATTGACTTTGACCTCTTGTTGCTTCCTCTGCTGAGGCATCTCTCTTGGAAATGCTACAAGGAGATGCTTAGAGGTTAACAGACCAACATCGGGCAGCATTTATAACTTGTGTTCACCTTGTGTGATCAGCTTGACCACTGCCCTACAGGCTACAGGTTCATGGAGGGTCTTACACAGAATCTGCAAAGAAGGCACATTAATATGAGTAGAGGCAGGTGAATCTTGTGCTAACAATGTACCAAATGATAATGCCAGCAAATGGATCTGCTCCTGAATGAGCTGGGGTTGTTCAGCCTGGAGAAAAGGAGACTCAGGGGAGACCTTACTGCTTTCTGCAATTACCTGAAGGGAGGTTGTAGCCAGATGGGGCTTGGTTTCTTCTCCCAGGTGCCCAGTGACAGAACAAGAGGAC
>VWYK01090602.1:0-15964 GCA_013399775.1 Semnornis frantzii | reverse complement strand
GCCGGGCGGCGGCGTCTTGGGTGGCGAGAACAAAGGGCCCCCGGCGGGAGAGGGCAGGGAGCTCCGCCGCCGTGCCTGGGGTGCCAGCTTCCAAAACTGGGGCGGGTCGAGTCATCCCCTTCTCCCCAGCCTGTCCTCCTGGGGGAGTGCGGCTGCAGCCTCCCCTGGGCCACCTCCTGCCCCGCAGCCGGCTCCGCAACCTGTTGGGCTACCCGCCTGTTAGGAACCCCCGGGGGATGCCTGGGGGTGAGCGGGCACCCCTCCCCCTGGCTTACCGGGGTAGCGCCTGGTGGGCTCCGGCAGCCTGAGGGGAGCGGGAGGTGAGGCTCGAGGCGAGCGCTGCGGGCGGGTGTGCTTCCTTCTCGGGGCTTTCGGCAGCGAGAAACTGTCCTCAGACCTAACTTCAAGCAGTTGAAATACCTGGAGTAATTTAAATTTAATGAAAGAAAGTATTTCCGCGCCGTTAAACAACGATCTGTTCCTGCAGACCTTTTGTGTGGAAAAGATGTGCTCTGTTTCCAGGAGACTGACTGGGGCAGCTGTTTTAACGCGGTTTGGTGTTCTGTATTTATTTCAAATGTAACCAAATGGAGCTGTATTGATAGTATCAGATTAATCATTCTCATGTCGTCTTAGAATTGAGCTATAAAAAGTGCTTTAGTTTGAAGATAACTGGATAATCAAAACTTCAACCATAAGTTAGGTTGATTATCTGCAGGTTTAGAATCTCTGAAGGTGGCTAACTTGATCAGGGACTATGAGCAAATAGTTTCCTTACGCGGCTTGTATAACCACCTTTGTTCATTTTTCAAGGTAAATGTTAGAGAAATGACAAATTTAATTTGAGATTGCTAAGGTCTTGTGCAGCAAATTACTTCTCTCTGTGATGGGTTCCTGGGTGATTGTTCACGCCTGCCAGTGTGGCTTTGAAAACAGCTATTTAAATAAAGTCCACTGCACTCCTCGTGAATATAGGAAATGTATGGCTCATGAGAATGGTTTTATGGAGGGAGCGAGTGTACTTTAATCCTGATTTTATTATTTCTGCCGTGGTGGTTCGCTGTGGGGCTGAGGACGTAGGAGTAATAAATATCTGTACATTGAAGTGCATGATCAGCAGTCTGAACTTTGAAAGCAAGAAAAATCTGCATGGCAAAAATGGCCAGTGTGTGCTCTGAATGTGTGTGGTCGTTGACAGTGTTGGATTATTCGAGTTCTCAGTTTTTACCTCTAATTGACCACCTTAATTTGTGAGTTTCTTAGCCTATGTCAGTTTCATGCATCCTGCTCATTGAAATAGGATGCAGCATGACCACACACATAAAGGGACTGAACCAGTTTTTGGCCGGAGTTAGTGCATCACTTTGGCACAGGAGAGTTTTACAATTCAACTTAATTATGAATATTGCCATCTACCCTTTTCTTTGCACGTGTGTGTCCGTAAATATGTCTTTGATAAATACTGGTGGTGGCTGTTAGTAGAATAGTAGGAGGCATATACAACATTTTATTCTCACCTGTGTTGCTAGGGAAAATGTACATTCATGGAAAATCAAAGTAGAAGTCATCCTACATTGTGTCTGCATTTGATTGTGAATTGAGTGGTGTGATTTTTTTTCTTGAAAAAAAACCCAAAAAACAAACCCAGAAGTCCTGCTTTTGAGAATGTGAGGTAACTGTCATTGGCAAAAGCAGAGAAGACAGTCAAAGCTTGTGATTATAAAGAGAGAGATCTAAGCTTGTGGGTAACTGAGAAGAAATGTTTTCCTCTTTGTGTCCACATAATGCAGGGCTGTGGGAAGATATGCTTAATGAGGATGATTATTGCTGTGGCTTTCCATAAATCCACTTGTAATGGAGGCTTTGTACAGTTACTTCTGAATCTGTACATTTAAAAACTGCAAATAGCGATAATGGAGTTGGCTAATAGCAGACTGTCAAGTAAGTGCAATCCTTGTGATAATGTTCAACCATAGATCTCCATTTAAGTATTACTTTTAAGCAGAAAATATTCCTTGTAGGTCATAGTATATGCAATTAGGAAGAAAAAAACCCCACGGTTGTTGCTGCCCATTCTTGAATTTTAACCAGCTAACTTTGTGCCAAGCATACTTTTTTTCTCAAGCTTTTTATCAGATAACAGGGGAACTACAATTTTGTAGATTCATTTGATGTGAATTTAGATAGTAGAGAGGAATAATGATAATAGTAATCAGCTTGAAAAGACTTTCTGAAGAGGTCTTCCCGAGGAGTAGATGTCTGGCTATCTCCAAGTTAAAGCTGGGACCTACTCCTTTTGAAGAATTGCAGACTTCCCTGTAAAGCATTGGAGTGAGCTGAATGCCACCAGGCAAGAGTCTCAGCTGATCCCATTAGTACTATTAGCCAGGACAAACGTTTCTGTTTCAGTGGATTTTTCAGTGTCTCCTCAGCCAGGCTTGAGAGTTAAATTACTTGGCTGTTTTGCAACTTAAAAGGTAAAGGTAAGACGGTAGGGGGAAACTTCTAATGTGTTATCTCACCCCAACACATAAGGATGTAAAAGCACCTATCATTTTCAAGTAAAGCATTAGTAACAGCTACTGAATGTTTCACTGAATTAAATTTTAACTTACGTAGCTTTTGAAGAAATCTGACATGTGAGAGGCTTATGTTTATGTTTGGAAGAATTTGTTGGTAATATTCATGATGCTGACCATCACTGCTTGCTCTCCTTTAAAAGCAATGCCTTGCTTCCATCTTCCATACAGTTTGTGAGAGCTTCTTAAATGGATTTACTTTCGCTCAAAATCTGCCCATAAAAGTAAGCTTTGTTTCTGTAGATCTCAGTACAGTGTTCAAATCCAAAATCTAGGCTTCCTTTCCAGTAAAAACTTATAATTACATGGGGTGGTAGCTAACTGGAAAGTATTGCAAAACATATGTAAGAATACTGTCGTACAAACTGTAAAACTGACGAATGACTCACTGCACTAGTGCTGTATCAAATTCTATCTATACACAAGGTTTAAATGACAAGTTTACTTTTAGGCAGAGAATATGCAATTTTCTTGTACTCCTTCTACATCTAATGTCAAGTGAGCTTAATGAAATGGTACATGTGGGCATACAGGATGCACCAGTTGTAGAGTGTTAATGAGCAAAGGGAACAAGCACTGCTTGGCTCTGTGAAGATCATAGAGACCTACTACTCTGTATATTAAAAACCAAGTTCGTGGTACTGTTGCACATCTTGAAAAATTTGTTTCCTTTACCTCATGCTTTATGTGCATGTGCTAACATTTGTTCTATTTTTATTTTCTATAGGATAGAGTACTTGGTTTTGGCCGTATATATCTTCATGTTTGTATTAGTTGAATTGCTTACTGGGTTTTGAATGTTGGCAATATTTGTGTGGATCTGTAGTTCTGGTCACTGCCAAAATGAAAATGGGATGATGTTCAGCATGGGAAAGGTGCCCATGATTGTAGGTTAAAGAGGAAGGGACTGCTTTCCATGTCAACAACACAAGTTTTATTTCTGACTTTGACTTCGTAATTTATTATGAGAAGCTTCAGAGAGACCTCTCCAAAACTCAGGACACTTAAATGTTCTGTAGCTGTGCTTGTGATGAGGAGGGTAGGGAAAAACAGTGGAGTGGAGGCATCAGGGTCTTGTACTGTTTTGTGTCACCCATGTAGAAGTATGGGTGCTGAGGTGCCTGACAGAACACCCATGGGAAAGTCTAGCCTGCAAAGCTGAGGAGCGCAGTATCCACTCAGCCCTAGGTAGAAGACTTTAAACTTTTCATGACCTCTTTTAATTTCTAATTTAGTTGTAATCCATTGTGCCACAAAACCAGTCTCTTCTGCTCCCTGTTAATCATTGGCTTTCAGGGCTACAGGGAAGATGGAGTGCATGTCCTTAGCCTTTGCCTTGTGAGAGCTGTAGTGACCAGTGCCTGCAGATGTTTTTACTGTCTGTAGGAAGGTCCAAGTCTCCTTGGGCTGTGAAAGGAGGCTAAGAAAGGGAAGCTGGAGCACTTACACTGCATGCACACAAACATTAAATAGTATATACACCTCTGCCTTACTGGAGAAAGGAGAAACTGGTCTTATGCCTTTTAAGGACTCTCTTAGAAATTTTCAAGAGATCAGAATTCTTTAGATTAGAGATAAGGTAGGGTTTTTGGAGAAGAGGATGGAAGCGATGTATATTAAAAGCTTGCTTGAGAGCAAAATTGACAAAAGCGTGCCCTAATACCTGGGCTTGGTATTCTGAGGAAGTAACTCTGGATGTTTTCATTAGGTGCAATCCACAGTATAACTGAAATATAGCAGTGCCATTGATGTAGAAGGGATAGGGTGGTCCCACTCTTATTCTTGGCCTTCAGCAGGTGTAGAAGCTTCCAGTTTGCAACCTGCCCAAAAGACATTTATTTCTTAACACAAATTTCAGTTGCAGCTGGCAAGTGGGTAGGTACTTTCTTTGAGCTTTACTGAGAAGGAGAGGAATTACTTAGGTTGGCACAGGAAGCTTATAGTTCAGAGCTGTCAGATGAAATCGAACCAAGAATAATGTGAAGTGTTGGCATGGAGCATCACTCTTTCTGTGATTGACTGTGGTAAGGAATTATCTATTGGCCTATTGGCTCTGTAGGCCTTTCTTCCCTTTTTTCCCCCCCTCCTGCAAGTATAGTGTTTGAGACCAAACTGCATGTGTGCATACAAAGGACAACATCTGGTCTGTTTTATGGTGTCCACGTCCGCATATTGTGGTTGCTTTTTTATCCCTCCAGTATATGGATTCTTCCTCTGTGGCACCCTCACTGCTGAAGGCAGCCAGGCATTTGAGCCTTGTAATATCTCTCCTGTCTTCAGGAGCAGGAAGTTATTCTTGGGATGGTACTTGGTTCTTCAGTTATGTTTTGTCACAAAATTAGATCATAGAGGGTTTTGGAAAAACTGGTTTTTCTTGTTTTGGTTTGGTTTTAGAGGGTTTTGCGAATAGGGATAGAAGAGTGATGATTGTGTGGCTCTTGCTATTTTTCTGGAGGAGTTTTGGTAATCGTTATGGTGACAGGTTAGATTATTTGCACAAACTTGGGTGTATTTTGATAGGTAAGGTAAATTAGTTCTGACAAGTATGAAAAAGGCTAAACTGGTGTTTGGATTTTAGGATGTGTATTTAAATTATTTTTTACCTGACAGATACTGTACTCCTGACATTATATCTTGAAGGGGAACCATAGAATTGTTAAAGAGGATCTTTTTTAAACACTGTGCTAAGAATGTGAGATGCTAATGTACTTGGAAGGTATGAAATGGGGACAAGTGATCTCTTGTTTTTGCATAGAGTTTTTATAAAGGAAACAAGTACTTTTTTCTTCAAATACAAAGGCATAATGTTTTTGTATCTCATTAACATTTATGTTGCCAAATTGGATCAAAGGTTTAGTTGTTACAGAATCAATAATAATTCTCTGAAGGAAAAACCTGTTACTTATAATGTGTTGTCCATTGTGTTTTAACTACTTGTAATACAGAATTTTCAGTTGACTAGGAGATGCACCAAATATCATTTTCCATGTCAAAGTTGAGTGAAATGCAAAATACACTTAATATAAACAATGAAAATTAGCCTCTTAAACCTATGAACTAGAAGGCATGGAAATAGCTTTGTAAGATATGTGTTATTGGTTTTGTTGGCTGTTCTTAAGCACTACCAACTTCCTTTACAGTTTTACCTATTCTAATCTCTGTGTTACGTGATAAAAATCCGCATACTTGTAAACTGTTTTTAACTGGAGGAGGAAGCATGCATTTCTGAATGTATTTTAAATAGTCTCATTATAGCCTTGTTCATGGGTAGCTTCCAATTAATGAAGTGCAGACTTGAAGAGTTACACCTAGGGAGACAAGTATTTCAGCAGATTGTGGAGTTACTGCTTTTATTCTTCCTCCTGTTATGCAGGTAAAATGATAAACTCTTTGGAGATGGAAGTCTCTCAGTAACAGAGTTACTGCTCTCATTAGTTGGTGTTTTCTCTGAATTCTGCTACATATTTGTAGCTTCTGAAACTACACTTTCTACTTTGGGTGCAGTGTTAAGGTACAGAACCTGTTTGAGGCCTTTTGGTGTTAAAAAAAAAAAGAAAAAAAGAAAAAAAAGAAAATTAGCCCTTCCATTAACTTAATTTCCTGAGGTTTGTCCCATTGCAGGGGATTTTTTTTATCACAGGTCTGTAGGTTCTGCATCCTAATTCTTCACCCAAACAGGTCAAGTCAAGGGGAGCTTGTGAAAGCCTGTAGCATGGCCATGGTTTTAACTGCTTTTTTTTGGGGGGGGGAGGAGTGAGGAGAATTGATGCAAAACATAGATTTCTGTTATTTGCAGTTGAATTTGGATGAGACTGAAGTGAGTGTGGGCTTTCACTGGTGCTGTCTTGTCCTTTGCACAGAGATGTCTGCTTCACACTTTGTTTTTCTAAAAGTCTTTGCTGCTGTCTTCCCTAGCTATCTGGGTCTGCAGCCAAGGCCGTGATGGCAAGGGACACTTCTCAGCTCTGCGCAGGAGAAATGCACCGAGTGTAACACGTGTGGCTCGGAGGTGAAACTCCAGCAGCTCTGTAGCAGCAAACTTACTTCTGATCATTGTGTTTGGCTCCTACTATGTTTATTACCTGAAGCTTTTTCTTGGTAAATTACATAGTAATAAAGTGTGCTGCTATGCTGTGTCCCTGCCAATCTCTTGCTTTTGCCTGTGGAAGAAATAGGAGCACAATTAATTGCAAGCAGGGAGCATTCTGAAGGGTTACGTGGCAGCAGGTTGCCATGGTCTTCTAGTGGTCCCTCACCTTGATACCCCAAAGCTGGGTATCTTTTAAGAACAGTATTTCACTAAAGAGTGATCAAAGGTTTCTTCGTTGGCCCAAACCACCTAGATAGATGGGCAAACATTTGTCTTTAAAATGACTTGTACTCAGCTGCTGCAACCAGCAACTTGACTGCTGTGACAGGGAACATCTTAAATACTCTAGAAAGTGTGAATTGTGTTGTGCTCGCTTAGTTCATTAGATGTTTAGGGCAGGCACTGTGAATTGTTTAATGTTAAAGAATGCATTGCACAGCAGTTGTGTTTCTGGAAAGCATCTGTACATGTATCTTAGAATTAAAGAGCAGTTGGGGTGTTTTATTAAACTTTGAAGAGTTGTGCTTTGAAGACCAGTGAATTTTTGATGCTCTTAAACAATGTCTACAAGGAGCAGGTGAGTGATCTCCTGACCTTCTGTTTTTCTTTCTTCTTTTTGAGCTGATACCTCTATTGTATGTTGGTTTTGGATGTTATGAGAAATGCAGACGTTCTGCTTTTTTGGCGTTTATTATAGGATAGGCTGACAACTGTGTAGGTTGTAAATGGAGGATAAGCTCTCAGATACTGCCTTTCTTTGTATCTGAAGTGAGTTAACAGCATCTTGGATTCTTGTTGCACAGTGTAATTAAAATAAACACTATAATGCTAATCATTTATGTATTTTTGCCTGTGGGTGAAGTTTTAAATTAGAAGTAGCTATACTTCAGTGGAAGTGGATATTTTTTTTTCTTTTTTAAATTATTATTATTACTGTGTTGCCTGTTTCCAGTCTGGTAATATTTCTGTGAGACTGCATAAAAAATACTGCTAGACAGATTTGTTTTTGTTTTTCATTACCTAATTGTATATTCTAGTAACAATGTAATTATTGCTTTTAACAAAAACTGCCTGACTTGAGTGTTTAATTCCATCAGACTCAAGCAGTCACTGATGAGGTAATAAATGATAGGTTATATGTAGAAGTGGATTTGTAATTATTTGCTGCTTTGGGGGGAAAAAAAAAACAGCGATGTTTTGTTTCTGTCCAGTGACTAATGTTGAAAATCAAAGCAGCTCACCAGATGTTTTTTCTAATGATTGTGGTTCAAGGTCTTTTTTGTATGGAGGAGGGTTTCCACTGAGTTCATCTCTCTGCTTTGAAGTTTCTCTTGCTTGTTAATGCAGCACTCCTCTAAACCTTTTGCTCCAGACTTCTCTGTGGATGGGTTTTATGGAAGAGCTCCTTTCTCAACCCTTCGTGTATCTCTCAGCTCCCCATTCACGAGGAGGCGGAGGGGCAACTGCGTTTTTACAGTAGGGGCTGAGCACTTCCATTCACTTCTGTTTATTTCATATAATTAAACCAAGAATAAGTGTTTCACTTTATTTGTTGATGTCTGATTAAGAATTAGTGCAAGAAACTGAATCGCTGGTGTGATTAACTGTAGGTTTTGTTTCTGATGTATGAAAGGACTCATTGTCTGAAGCTTTTCCTCCATCCAGCACTGCCTAATCCTGCCGAAATCACGCTAACGGCGGCAGTGCTTGAGGCTCCTCTTGCTTTCCTGCTTGCTTAATCATACAGCTGGAAAAATTTCCTCTTCCAAGGGTCAGTTGCTTCTCATGCTGAATCTGTTGCCATGTTGTAGGGATGTTGCTAATAATGTGGGCATTAGTTGGAGGTTCCGGGGAGAGAGGGTGGTTAATCTGAAATCTACAAATTGATCGAGTTTATGCTACGTTTGGGTTTCAAATCTGACCTTGATGTTTCTGTTAATTCTGTCTCACACCTACCTCTTTGCAGCTATGCCTACAGGAGGCGAGCTGCCTCATTCTGACTTTTAATTCTTTGCAAATTTTTGTTACATCGACTTTCTGTAATTGCTGATGTAGTACTTTGGCAGACAGGATCTTTAAAATCACTCAGTATCTGTTTTCAAAAGCAGATTTATAAACTCAAGGTTTGTAGAAATGAATGCATCTTTGAAGTACAAAGCAAGAAATTATAGCAGGGTTGACTGTTCCTCCCTCAGAAAAACCCTGGAAGAAACACGATACCCTACACCACAAACAGTATCTAGCCTTTCTTTTCCTCTGAATCAGGTTGTCATTCCAAGGTCTCAGTGTGACTTAAAAATATAAAATAAACTCCCCTGAGGAATCTATTAAAAATTATTTGGTTCACTGAACATTCAGTGCACGTTCAGTCTTGGAATCCATTACATACGAGTAGAAAGACTTAAAAAAACCTTTCTGACGAAGCTGGTCTGAGTTGTGTCCCTTTGTCAGGTGAGCATGAGGGAATTTCATTGCTTTATTTTCAAAACAGAAGTTTACGGAATTAAAATTGATTTTTATTATGGCTATTTGCTAGTGCCACTGTTTCCAAGGGTCGTATGTCAACTCTGCTTTTGTAGTGGCAGCTTTCCTTGTTCCTTTTAGTTGAAGTGTAGTTGTGGAGCTTTGGAAATAATTGGGAAATGCTGGAATTTTTTTTTTTTTCCCCTCCTTTAAATTCAATTTGTAAAGGTTTATTACCTAGAATTAAATTCTTATCGGGTTGAAATGGTGCATAAATTCTTGTTGAATGGAGACAAATGCTATTAGAAATCAGTGAAACTAATCTGTATTTTAATCCTAGATTTGTTTTCATATCCATTGTACACTGAAAATGCTTTGCATCTACTTTGTTCATCCATATTGGTGTTTTCTTGGTCTGATATTTTTTAATGGTAAAGTGTGGGAGAGACTGTGTTAGATTCCCGCTTATAGGGTGGTTGCTTGCTCTGGGTTGTACTTCCAAATACCTGATGCAGGTGTTGTCAGTTCCCATCAGCAGGTACTGCCTCTGTGTGCTGAAGACGTGTCATGTTATTCAGCAAAAGCATTTCATTTGGAAGAACTTTCCCATGTTTTCAGCTCATTATGGAGAACTGTGAAGTCCGCTTTGTTGGTTTCTGTATGCAAATATTCATAGCTGCTCAGCAGTTGTTAGCTTTTCAGAGCCTAAAGTCAGGTAAGGGCTTGAAGAAAACACAAATAACAGGCAATTCCTCCGGATGTGCAAGTTTATTTGATTAACCCACCTGACCTACAGCATTTGAGAGCAGTTAAATATTTGGACAGTCACCAGTCCGTTAGTCATGTTTCATTAGGTGATGGCCTCCTCCGTTTCGAGCATGTTCTGTTTTGCTGCTGTTGCCGAGTTTTTTAGTCTTAAAAGGGAGCTGTACCTGGCAGGGCCTGGCAGGTGCTTTTGGGGGTGCTGCTGTACCAGGCTCCTAGGAGGAGCTGGGGATGCATGTCACTGCAACAGCATCATCTGCCATGGCTAAGGGATTGGAAGCAAGGGAGAAAATTGTTAATTGCATATTGTCAACACCGTAAAGGTTAGCTGGAAGATAAAGTCACAAACCTAAGCAGAAATAGCAAGGCTGCCCTGAGAAGTGTAAAAGACTTGTCAAAACCTAATCTAATCTCCTGCATTAACTGTACATTGCAATAATGAATAAATGAAATTCCAGCAAGCTGAGATAGTTCAATTTTAATAACTTCTTAAAAAATAAGAATGAAATATTGCACTGGAAGAGGCATATCACAGTTATCTAAATTTCTCTATATAGAAGCAGTTTTAACTTTATGCAAGTGTACTAATGGTTTAAAAACTTATTTATCTCCTTGTCAGCAGCTTGACCAGTATTTTAGTACTAGAGACATGGTTTTATCTTGAACTGGTCTTGTTTATCAATGGATATTGCAGCCAACTGGAAAATAGTTTAACTGCTGTGGTTTCGATGCAGTGTCTGCCCTAAGAAAGTAAAGTTTATGTAAAACCAGTGTCGTTTTCAGTGGATTCAAGGGGAAAAGACCAGTCGTTTATGTTGAAGCACTCATTATTGTCCCTTCTTTTGAAGATCTGTTGTAGCTGTATGTATGATGACTAGGTAAAATGCCCATCTTCCCCAAAACCTGTGGAGGAAATGGTTGCTGCAATTTTAACTTTGTGCGTTTCTTGGATGCCTTGCTGAAACTGTTGTGGTAGGAAGTGCTAGTGGGTTTTATGGGAGACAAAACTGGTACAAAAGTCCTCACTTCTTGGGATTCAAATGCAGTTTAAAAAACGCTGATAGTACCTTTTTTGCTTATTACAGCAAGGAAAGAACATGATTATAATGTGTTTTCATCATGCAGGCGTTGTGAGTGGCTAACCTAGACTGAGCTCTGAATTTCTGACTTTAGAGTGTCCAAATGGTGCATAATTATAAGTCAGTTTTTGGAGACTCAGATGTTTCACAGGAAAATTAATGAGAAATACAGTGTAATGTACTAGTCTCTTCAGTATGGTTTTCTGAAATTACTGAGTTCTAAGCATTTTAAATGAAAAAATAGTTCTTAAACTGATTCTGAAACGAGCTATGAACATGTTTTCTCCTGTATTTGTGATCTCAGTGAAAAATATTTCAATTAATAGAGCCATTACATTAGTTTTTATAGTAGTTTGTTGTAACACAAATACAGTTTTAGGTGTGCTTAAAAGGTGTAAGTTTGGCAGATTTCCTACTGTATCTTTTCACCTAATTGCTTTATGGTTTTGTTAAAGTGTTTTTGCATGATTGCCAAAGAATCTCTGGATACAGAGCTGTTTTTATGGACCAAAAGGTCTGTGGTTTGGTATCAGTTGTGTGTTGGGTGCTGCTGTTGGAGGTGGGCAGTGTGGTGTTGCTTTGCACCTGCCTGGGGAAATGTGATTGTCTCAGCCACTGGAAAGGAAAACAAAATAGTTTGGCTTGGTATGAAATAACTTTCACCACTCAGTTTTGCAGTGCTGTCTTTTGTGTGCATCTGTTTGAGGAGCAAATGCATTTGCAGTGTGTCTTTCTCTGTTAATGGTGTGATGGAGGGGTTTATGTTCTCACTTTGGGGCGCAGAGCTGACAGAGGGGATGATACTGAGTATTTGTCAGATTGTCTTGCTGCCTTCTGATGCTGTGAAAACACCTAAGAAGTTGTGCTGCAACCAGTGTGGGTCAGTGGAAAAAGCAACTTCAGAGGAGGTTTAAGGTAAAGGCAAATGTTACTGTGAAGGTAGCTCCAGGAGACCAATCCAGCTTGACAGTCATGGGCTCAGTTTTCTGAATGCTGGCTGTGACCTTCCATGTGTGTAGGCAAGCTACAAGAGATACTGATGAGTGGCAGAAGTCCTGAGTGGCTGCGTGGCCTCTCACTTTGTTACTTTGTTTAATAGTAGTGTGGTATTTTGGTTTTTGGTTTTTCGATGTTGTGTTTTTAGTTTTTTTGGGTTTTTATTTGAGGAGGGGTGGAGAAGACGCCTGGAGTTCTCAGCTACAATGCTCTTCAGAGCTGTATTTGAAAGTGTTTTAAACAAGAGACTTCAGAAGCTGAGATACAAAGCAACCTTTTGAAGTTAAAAGTGGGTCTGCATGAAAATGAACTGCTTGTCTGTGAAAAGAGTCAAGTGTGAAAGCATAGGATGGTTTCACTAAATGAATTTGATAGTCTGAATAAGTGTGGTGAGGCAGAGAGGAGAATCTGGAAAGGTCAGGACTGAACATGTGACTCTAGAGAAGGCAGTGGAAAGACATGAAAGGAATTGAGTGGAAATGCCTTGGTTTACTTTTTTTTTTTCTTAGAAGTGATTTATTTATTTTGGCGAAGGTGGTCATAAAAAAGGAAACTTTAGAAGCTTGCTGTGGCAAAGTGGGGAATCTGATTCTTTCGGGATCTTGTACCTTTTTCATTCAACTTTTGTGTGGTTTCAGATAGCTAAAAGATCAAAGCCCAAATAACTCCTTGTTGCATGTGCAGTCGTGTTTGTGGGACTGCTCTATAGCACTCGCTTTCTGCACTTAAGTGCTTTAGCATCTTTATCCCAGGTACAAGAATTCATATTGCTAGCTCACTTTCAGTGATCCATGTAACTGGAAGATTTTAAATAACTTGTGACATGTTTTCTAAGTTCCTGATACTATTTAAAAGCATGAAGTGTGTGATACTTGCATTTGGTGTAGATGAATGTGAGATGATTGGCATGAGTAGCAGGGAACTGCCTCAGCATTTTGTACAATGTGAGGGGTTTGTGTCACCACTTGATGTGGGACTATGAGACCAACAATGATTTCATCAGTCAGCTCTGGGTTTAGTAATGACCAAAGAAAGCATATAAAATCTTAGGAAATGCTATGAAAAGAGTAAAGAATAAGATACAGGCCTTTACTACGTCATGTCTGAATCCATGGTTTGTCCATACCCTAGATATTGTTTCTTCTTCCTTTCCTCTTAATGTATATCTGGACTACACAAGTCGTTAGAGATCTGGAATGCCTTCCATGTGATAACTGGGAAAGGGGTGGTTGAAGAAGGATATGACAGAGGTCTGTGAAATAATGAACAGCTTGAAGAGAATGTGGCTATTTCACTTTCTATTTTAAGAGAAGGTGAAATTAACTAAACTCCATAGGAGCCAGGTTTCAAATCTCAGCAGGAGGAAGTGGTTCTTCATGCAGGGGTGGTAAGCCTGTGCAACTGCTTGAAAAGGTTTTCTGAGGACTACTCAGTGGACAAATGACACCAATCCTACCAGTGACAGTACTGAAGGCTACAAAGCTGCTTGAGGGAAGTGCAGATGTGCGTATCCTGTGCTTGCTTTTTTTCTAGCCACATGCATACAGGCTGTGTTGAAGACAGGGTATTAAGGCTAAGAGGACCTGCGGTGTGACCTAGCACATCCATTTTTACATTTGTGCTTTACCATGAACTCCGTAAAGTTTGTGTACCCAGTTACTTAACATAAGGCAAGCCTTTTATAGTAAAGCTTTTCTCCTGGAACTTATTTTCTTGAGCCACAGCAATGAATAGATAAGCTGCAGCTAGCAGAAGCTGGAGAGTTGCCGCTTTCCCATTCCTCTTCCCAGTTGCTGTAGCCTACCTTACTATTTTGGTGTTGGACCATTTCACTGAATCAGCAGAAAAATGATTTTTTTGAGGGAGGGGAAGAACTAGATAGCTTTCTGCTGGTTAGCGGATTAAAGCAGTTCATAGGTGCAGTGAATGCCCAAGGGAATGGGACTGCACAGCCTGAGAAGTCAGAGGGGCATTTTCTTTTTTTACCACTAGCAAGTCATGAGATAACTCAGATGTCTCAGGGCACAACCTACCAATCTCTGAGCTGCATGGTCTTCCCTTCCTTGTGCTGACTTGGATTGTTAAAGCAACTTCTGCTGCAATCTTTACAGTTTTTAGCAAGCTTAAGTAGATCACAAAGGGTATGTAAATAGGGCTTCATGGCAGCATTAGGTAAATGGCAGCAGTGCCTGAACAGGCATGAGCAGTCCCTTTTGCAGTGGTGGTAACCTTTCTCTTGAAACTAGACTGCTGCTGATGGAGGTGTGGAGCTGCCTCCCACAAAGTGGTAGTGACCGCAACTCTCCTTGCTGTCTGAAATGAGTGAGCAGTGTAGTTACCTGGATCTGTTACTCTGAAGTGCTGGGGAGTCAGGAGGGCATCTAAATGTGCCAGTAGGAAGGGGCGATTTACTTACTTTTGCAATAAGGGAGGAACTGGGAAGTGCTTTCCAAAAACAGTGTGAGAAAGGGAAGGAGACAGTAGTCTAGGAGCAGAGTTTCTCCCCTAAGATCTGTGGATTACAGTGTGGAGATGTTGCTTTTCCAGGGAAGAGCAAAAAGTCTGTTCTTCTGCCTCTGTGAAAGTGGATTGCTTTCTGTTCCATTAGAATGAGTTATTTTGTGTACAAAATGCTGATCGGGGTCTTACCACATTGTGTGTGTGCGAAAGAGCAATGTTTGCAAATGTGCCAGTTCATTTTAAAAACAGACAGGTTGTGCCTTATGCCTCCCTTTTGACATCGAAGCCCCCAAAAGACTGTGAGAAGCTGCAATATTCAGGGTTTTTTATTTTTATTGGATCAAAAGGGAAAAAGGCCACTGTACAAAATGAGAAAGAGATCCCCTTTTAGATGAACGGACTTAGCTTGTGAATGTCATAGACACCTATGAGCAATAATGGTAGAGGATGAAGGTTTGTGTTTGAATTCTAAGAGAACTAGCACTCGAGATCGATGGAAAAAAATGTTTACTTAAAAATAATAATAATACAGTATTAATNTTCTGCAGATATCTCCATCCTTCTAGATAGATCTTTCTACCTTGCCTATTTCAAAAGAGATTTGCTCTACTGCTTCTCTCTAGTGCTACATGTCAAAATCATTTTTCTTTCACAGACAGGCCAGCAAAATGTCATGTAGACTTTTTTTTCCATTATCATTTTAGTATGAACAGGTCAGCAGCACTTTATACAGGACTGAAAAATGTCCCTGCTTTTGCAAGGCTGTGTAAATAAGCATATCTGTGGCCTACTTTTCAACACTTCTGTAGTGTTTTAGATTCTATCAAAATCTTAGAATGTTTTTGCTTTTTTTTTTTTCCTTCCCCCTACCAGAAAGCTTTACAATTAATTTCGAAAACAGTGCTAATTCTGTGTGTCTAACTAGCTGAAGATCATTTTTAGTGTCTCTTTTCAGGACAGTTACGCAGTAAAGCTCCTTCTGGAGTGATACTATTAAATAATTCACTTATTTCCCTCGACTTCTGGTGGCCTAGCTTTTAAAAATCTTTACTAAAATGTTGTTAGAAATCCTAATCTTATTTCTTCTTTAAAGATTAATTGCATTAGTGCATAGTTTATGGAGGAAAATGGTCTGTTGTGGGAGAAGCATATGTAACTGTTATGATGGATTTTGAAAACGTCAGTAGGAATATAGGCTGGAGTGGTGACAGAAGATGACTGTAGAAAAGTGACACCTTTTGTTTAGCTCTTAGAGTGTATATTTCAGGATTGTGGATATTAGGATAGGTAAAACAGGCTATGTAAATGGAAATATGTTTAGAGTGGAAATGAAAGAGACTTGCTCTGTTGTCAGCAGGGCAAGGGAGAGGATTCTCCCCCTTTACTCTGCTCTCATCAAACCCCAACTGGAGTACTGTGTACAGTTCTGGAACCTCCAAACACAAGAAGGGCATTGAACTGTTGGAGCGAGTCCAGAGGAGGACCACAAAGATGCTCCAGCCCTTTGATCAGCTCTGCTATGAGGAAAGGTT
>VWYK01090548.1:0-11177 GCA_013399775.1 Semnornis frantzii | reverse complement strand
TCATTGTGTAGGTTTTAAAACACCTGCAAATGGCAACTACAACCACAGCTAAACACAAATAGCTTAGTTATTAAGCAACTGTATTTTTTGGTAATTATATTTTACTGCTCAGATTTTCTAATCAGTCAATGCATTTGTGCTACGACCTCCCCAAACTTTGATCCAAATACATTTTTAGGTCTAAAGGATTTTTATTTTATGTTTAAATAAGACATATTAAATTACTTGCTGTTTCAAGGCACAATGTTTAATGTTTGTAAAGTGTATTAGACAGATACATGCTTTATATTAAAAAGGCAATGACTGGCTTCTCAAAGAACCATACAAATACCTTTTTAATTGAAGCCTTTCCATCTCTCCCACTTTCAAGTCCCTAAAGCTACCAAGCTATGAATTTCAATGAGGATTTTAGTGTGCTTTTCTGTGAGCCTTTCTACACTACTCACCTAACCATTCTTGTTTCTACAATGAAACGTAACAGGAATTTAAAACATAAAAGGAGCAACATTTTCTACCAGATAACAAGAAATTCATTCAAAAAATCCCACAGTCATTCTGTACCTGAAGGAACCAAAGGCTCAAATACAGATCTATGAAACACAGTCTGAAAATTAGCCATTTGTTGTAAAAATGCATTGCCAAACAGCTTCTTGTAGTGGAAGGAGTTTGTTCTATCGCTGTTGCATTTCATCTATCTAGAAGTATCACCGTGAAGAAGCGTGACTAATGCTGCACAAGGGCAAGCGATGCTGTTGGATACAGGACAGTATTTTGACCCACTTGCTGTCTTTTTTGGTTGCATGTTAGTTGGTCAGTTCTATCCCTGGCTGAGGAAGCCTCCTGCATTCCCTGCCAAGTAAACCCTATCACAATGAAGCTCATAATTAGTACACTATATATCCTCTATTTAAAAAAGGAGATTGAACACTAAACCTGGCTTCATCATGTTCTGCTCTTTCAGTGGAACCACAGCAAGGCTCAAAACTTCCAGTGCTTAGGAAATGCTGATGTTACATTAAAAGAAACTGCAGTGCATTACCTAGATTAAACATATCAGACTCCCCCTCCATTTTCCATACTGGCTTGACATTGAAATGTCATCGAATTTTTGTTTCTTATCTTAAATGACTTCTACACCCAGCTTCTTACCATCTTCAGAGGAATTGAGGGAATTGACAGTTAGCTGAAAGCGAGCTAGCAATGTGGTTAGGTGGCAAGGCCAACAGCATCCTCGCCCGGCTCAGAAATAGTGCAGCCAGCAGGAGCAGGGAATTGATCATGTCCCTGTACTCAGCACTGGTGAGACTGCAGCTTGAATACTGGGTTCAGTTTTGGGGCCCTTGCTCAAAGAAGAACATTGAGTTGCTGAAGCATGTCCACAGAAGGGCAATGAAACTAGTGAAGGACCTCAAGAACGAGTCTCATGAGGAGCAGATGGAGGAAACTGGGGTTGTTTAATCAGGAGGAGGCTGAAGAGAGACCTTATTGATCTCTACAACTACCCAAAAGGAGGTTGGTGTGAGGTGGGGGTCAGTTTCTTCTCCCTAGCATCAAGTGATAGGATGAAAGGAAATGGCCTTAAGCTTCAACAGGGAAGGTTTCAGCTAGATATTAGGAAAAAATTCTTTACTGAAAGAGTGGTCAGTCATTAGAACAGGCCTCCCAGGGAAATGTGGAGTTGTTAAAAAATGTGTAGACATGGTACTTTTGGATATGTTTTAATGGCCATGGCAGTGTTAGGTTTGCAGCTGGATCTTAGAGGTCTTTTCCAACCAAAACGATTATATTAATTAAAAAAGCCCTGCTGTGAATGTTTCATCTAAGGATATCATGGCTTCAGTGAGACCTAATTCTTCATGAGAAAGGTAAATTTGGTTTACAGGGAAATTAATTAAGACATCCTGTACATGCTTCTTGTGGATAAGATGACAAGACAAACAAGAATGTGTGATAGAAATAAGTGCTACGGATGGTGCAGATTAACATTGCAGTGGTTGTATGCGAGGATGATTAGGATACAGTAGAGTATATGGAATGGAACAGCATTACAAAAGACTAATGCTGCTTGATCTACACTCTGGAAACGTTAGTTTAACTCTAAGTAAAATTTAGAGAGACATCATTTAGATGAATGTTCCTATACGAAATCTTTAATTTCAGCATGATTGACAATATCTTGCTCAGACAAGGGTCAGAAATGGAGTAAAAGGGAAACTACTAGCAAAGAATGAAGAAGTTTGAGAAGTGTGATGAAGGGTACTTATTCATACCACACCTACTTTTTCGTAATATTACTCCCCCTGTTTAACATTACACTAGATAGGTTCAGAAACTAGATGATTAAGGCAATTAAATGTTTTTTGACATCTGATAGAAGGCAGAATTAGGAAGAGATGCAGTAGTACCCAGAAATAAAAATAAGGCCCATGAAGAAAGCTGACACAGTATGGCATGATTTGCCCTGACAATACAGTTCTCTCTCCTTGCTTTTGGCTACAACTTATGAGTCAGTATCAATACATTAATTTTCGTAAGAGGAGAGCAAAGAAAACGAAACCAGCAGCAAAAGCCACAAGGCACCACAGGAGGGTGCTACACACAGTCATTGTATTCTAGCAGGAACAGTTGACGGCAGCATGACTTTATGCTTTCCATAGAGACTGGAGGCAGGAATAAGTCTTTTTCCCTCATAGCATCCCACTGCACTTATTTACTTGTAATCAGAGTCTCAAAGCAACAGGGTAAAGATGCCAGTCTGAGTTCTGTGTTAGGCGTAATGATACTGTCAACTGATGCCCATTGCTAACATTATAAAAAGAATTAGCTTAGCAAATGACCCATCCAATGCAGAGAGTTTAATGATCATATAAATATTTTACTGCACTTACACTGTTAGAAAATAACTCCTCTCTAGCTCAAAGCATCAGCATTTTTTCTTTACATGCTTAATATCAAAAGGATTTTTAGAATGAAATTGCTGTGTGAAGGGATATATGCTTTTATGAATCAGCATGTAACAACGCCTTGACTGTCTATAACTACAGATATATTTTACCGTGCTC
Organism: Semnornis frantzii; assembly: GCA_013399775.1. Lineage (NCBI taxonomy): Eukaryota > Metazoa > Chordata > Aves > Piciformes > Ramphastidae > Semnornis > Semnornis frantzii. The sequence goes on along the minus strand of VWYK01090548.1, from coordinate 8,115 downwards.
AGATATGCTTTCTTTCACATCTCCCACTTTTCAGTGCATAAACAAACACACACTACTGTATTGCATACGATACAACACAGTTACCGCTAAGTACTTTTTACTAAGGCTGTTAACAGAAATTTGGAAGAGCAATTTTGAACTACTTTTCTTCTTTCCTTCTCGTAATAAATACAAGTCAGATTGAACTGCAATATAGATGACGACAAACACAAAAGAGGCAGAAATGATCCATTCCTAAGGCGTTCTCCCTCTTTGTGTCCTTTTTTTGTCTGTTTGTTTGTTTTGTTGCTGTTGGGTTTGTTTGTTTGTTTGTGTTTTGGTTTCGTTTTGCTAATATACATTGAGTTGGAAGGGACTAATAAGGATCACTGAGTCCAACTCTCAAATTAATCAGCAATGCCAGCTTTCTTCTGTCATAACATTCCTTGTCATTTACCATTCTCTTTTTCCTCTCTTTGTCTACAGAGTAGCTATCACTTGCAACTTTGCTTTCTCAGTAACCCCCTTTTTCCTTATTTCTCTCTCTCTGAGAGCTTGCACTTTTCACAGACAGAGCTTCTCACCCTTTGACTCCAGTCGCTTGTCAGCATATCCAGCCTACATGAGCCCTAAGGCTTTTACCTCCACCTGTCACTGTCCCCTCCTGGTGAATTCCAGTTGTTTTTCAGGGAGATGGCGACAGGAAAACAATCCCTTGCTCTATCTGTTGTCACCTTGAGTCTAGTGTTCATCACTATTAGGAGTATTACAGTTTGCTTCCAGTAAAACCCAAAGCATGCAGAACATATATCCTACACTGTGCATGTCTTCAAGCATCTCTCTCCAAAAGTAATGGCATTTCCTAGGATTACCTGTGTAAAGCACCCAGGGATACCTCAGGATGGAAGATGTTTTATTTAAAAATAGGTAACTACCTCTGAAGCAGCACTATAAAAACACCTATCGATGCCTTAAAATTACTATTAGTCTATTAGGCCACACAAGAATGAAAAGTTAATGCAACCAATATTGGAGACAGCATCATGATGCTGGACAGAAAAAGTCCTAGCAGCCCAGGAAACAGTGTCAGCATGCTAGATAAGATGTAGTCAGCAGCACTGCTCCTGCAAGGTGGAGCCCTGTTGCTATTGGCTCTATGTGGCACGACCTTGCTTTGAGAAAGCCAACAGACACTAATCAAAAGTGGAAACTCAGATCCAAAGCAGCGGTAACACAAATGGGCTGGTGACTGACAGCACGTGCCATACAAAGCAGTGCCAATGGCAAAGCAGAGATACTTAGCTCGCCTGGTCAATTCGCTACTAGAGATTAAGTTAGCAAAATGGGAACTCATCTGCTGCCTAGGAAGTTGTGTGCAAACACATAATCTTCCTGGTCATACACCACTGTTAAAATTTGATTCTGAAAAAGAAATTTGCTAGAGAGATGCACAAATGCTCTTCAAAACCCCAAGCTGAAAGCACAGAATTAGGCAAATTCTTTCAGAGAAGCTTCTGTCAGCCTGCACTGAATACCTGTTACTGCTATAGTTACTTGACAGCTAAATTCCCTTTCTAACACTATCTGGGGATGTTGCTATTTTTGCATAAGAGAAGAAAGTTTAGCAACAGTAGCCACCCACACACTTTTTCTTTAGGGAACAGAGTCTGAACAGGAAGAAAAAGGAAAGATAACTAATCTATCAGAAGGCCATGCAGAAATACTAACTGCTGAGAAAACATTTTTACATACAATTTCATAAATAAACGGGCTGCTGGTCACCCTACATCCTGTACAAAAACTGGAAACAAAAACTTTCTGGAAAGAAGAAATAGAATGCTATACCCTCATATGTGCATTAATTCATTAACTACTCTGTGGCTCCAATCCAGCAAAACACTTAAGCACATGAATAGTCCCAACAACAAAGGCCTGAAAGCTTGCCCATACATTAAAGTAAAATGCAGTGCAGGCACAAGCCGCTCCCTCGCTTTCAGAAAAACTTACAAAACCCAGAGAACAAAATCAATGCTGCCTCCCTTGGGTGCAGCAAGCAAGGAGTGGGGTCACAGCAGCCATACTCAAGGACAGCTTAGGAAAATGGATTTACTAAATGCCTATGTGTTTGTATATACAAATTTTCAATACACACACATTGGTGCTACTACATATTGTTTTCTAAGTACTGTGAAAGTCCACTGGATCTTCAATACACAAGAGCAATTTAGCTATGGAAAAAAACTTTCAAAATGTTCACAGAGCTTGCTTTTATAGGAAGATAGTTTGGCATTCTGTGGAAATGAATGACTTTTCAATGGAGAAAAAATCTGGATAAAATGTCAGTTTGAGACGCTGTGCATGACAATAACATTTGGTGGAGGCACAAGGAAGAGGGATGAGAGATTCACAATCTGGAAAGCAACATCGCAGGGTCGAGGTCAGGGGAAGAATGAGAGGCGCTACAGAAAGATGGGTGTGGAATGGAAATGATGAATATATTGTCATTTGATAAAAGTTACCTGTTATCAATAGTTGCCCTAGATAGCACCATTAAAACATTCAAAAGAAATCTTCTAGTGATCTCAGGCAACAAAATCCTTAATCATTTGTGCAAGTCCTAAAGGACTATTTTAAGGCACAGTTAAAATGTTCCTTTCACGATCATTAGTATTTACATTCACTGAAATAAACTTCTTGCTTTGCTTTAAAATGCTACAGCCAGCACCAAACATAGAGATACAGTGGGCATGTAGGCAAAGACATTTTCCAGACAGCAGCACATTCAGTCCTGTCACAAACAGTTAATATTTTTCTAGGGCACTCAGCATCAGATTTCATTTGGAGGCACCTGAAATAGCAGTCCTACGTTATTAGCCATTTAAGATCAAATCCTATAACCAACACAATGAGTGGAAGCCTAATCTCCAAGTTGCACTCCAGAAATGAATGAAATGTTTATAGAACAATAGTGGTGTGAAAGTGGAAGAACCTGCTTCTCTCAGAAGACTACCATGCTCTGTTGGCACATCTGGAGTGAAAAACATCCAATGCATACACAAATCATTCTGCTGCTCTCGCAGCATTGACCTTTTTCTGTGTATTGATGTCATTGCAGAATATATTTTTAATCTTAAAACTAGAAGTCTCTCTAGGTAAGCGTATCTCAGAACTTGTTACTGCTTCACTACAGTGCACACTGACTTCCTCCTACAACAACAATCACTAATGATGATTCCAATGGGGAGACACCACGAGGGCCCAGGTGAACCTCATCGGGTTCAACAAGAGCAAGTGCAAGGTTCTGCACCTGGGCTGGAACAATCCTCACTACTGATACAGACTGGGAGATGAGGTGATAGAAAGCAGCCCTGTGTAAAAGGACTTGGGGATGCTGATGAATGAGAAGCTGGACATGAGCAGACAGGGTGAGCTTGCAGCCCAGAAGGCCAATGGCAGCCTGTGTTGCATCAAAAGCAGCATGGCCTGCAGACTGAGCAAGGTGATTCTGCCACTCTACTCTGCTGAGACCTCACCTGGATTACTGCAGCCAGGTCTGAAGACCTCAATGCAGGAAGGACATGGACCTGATGGAGCTGGTCCAGAGGAGGGCCATAAAATGATCGGGAGCTTGGAACACCTTTGCTACAAAGACAGTCTGAGGGAGCTGGGGTTGTTCAGCCTGAAGAAAAGAAGGCTCCAGGCAGAATTAATAGCCACCTTGCAGTACCTGAAGGATGAGGAGAGACTGTTTACAAAGGTCTGCAGTGTAAGATGAGAGGCAATGGCTGCAAACTAGACAAGAGTAGATTTAAATTGGATGTTAGGAAAAAGTTCTTTACCATGAAAGTAGTGGAACACTGAAACAGGTTGGCCAGGAAGGTTGGTTGGGGTCCCATCCTTAGAAATATTCTAGAGATAACTGCCTTGTGAATGTATTCTTCAGTACTGAACTGTCTTTAATCCACTTGTAACCTATTGGTTTCTTTCTGGCACTTTTTACTCTCTTTTTCAAATTTCTGTGCAGGTTTTAAAGACAATTCTATAGGTTAGTGAAATGGTTTGCAAAGATCTTCCAAACCAAGTGAAAAGTTTACAATGGTAAGTTTACAGGTATTCATAACTTTATTTACCTCTTCAAATAAATAATAATAATTTGTATCACCACTTCGTTCAGTCTTTGTCGTTGGCAGATGTTCGCAGTCTCATGATGATTCAAATTTTACTGAAACTGCTCCGAGTTTGTGACTTCTGAACTAGTTTGATCAGACTTGCATCTCATCTCCAGAAAGAGTACTACAGCTGTGACTGCAGCAGTCTTTAGCTTCTACATATTTCATGTTCATACATACACCTGGTATTCAATTTTTTAAAAAGCATAAGGAGATTAAAGGATAGGATGAATGAAAACGAAGATACAGTGGCAGAGGTGTACATGGAAATAAGCATGACATCTGCTAGCAGCATATTGCTTTAATGATCTAAGAAAAGAATGATGAAGAAAATCTTTTTGAAGCTATGAGCTGTTTGCGAGAGGTCAAGAAGACTTTAAGATAGTAAACAGAGTGCAGGCAATATTGCTGTGTAATGTAGAAGTAGAATTCTCCATAAGCAGCTCTGATTTCTACACCTTGTTGAAAAGCATTAGTTAAACACTCAATATGGATTTTAATTTGGGCAGTATTTGTTGATGGTCAAGGGGAAAATGGCATTGTTTTGCCTGGTATCAGATCATATTGGAAAGCAAGAAAATCCTGTTTCTGTCTATAAACAGACTGTGGAAGTCCAACGAGAGAATAAATATGGAACCGGAAAAATAGGATATCATTCAATGCAGTCACACTTCTGACCATGATATTGCTTTTGAGGCAATTCAGTACAGCTGAGCACATGGGTATCTCCATGAAGTAAATCATAACAAACACTAAGGGGAAAATGAGGCCTTTTACAGGTGTTTTTAATAGGAAATAAATGAATGAAACAATCCCATAAAATATTTAACCAAGTGAAACAAACTTTGAGTGCTTGGAGACATAGTTACATTCTGCGTTTGGGCACTTGATAACTATTAGAAAGTTAATTTGATGGACACTCTGAAATGGCACCACTTACACAAGGTTCAGAAAGCCTCAGATTCAGGGTTAAAAATATTTCCACAGTCTGGATAATAGGAAAATTCCTCTAGCCAACTAATGTCCCTCTGGCATGAAACTAATGAGAAGAACGTAAAAAAAACCAAGGGGGTTTCCTGCTCCCATCAATGCTCTATTTTTAAAGAATCTACCTACTGAGCACGTTCTTGGATTATAATACAATCCGACCCACCATTGTTCTTGGATTGTATAACTTTTCTGGCATTTTATTCTGCCATGGAGCTACTTCCTGGAGCATTTCAGTGAGCTTCCTGACAGGTAATACTTCAGATTAATGCAGAGTTCATTTGGCCCGTAAGTGGTCAGCTTGTCCAAGAGACGTCACATGGGTGACAGGTCACTATCTCTTTCTGTGAATTCTCAGAAGATAGAACAGTCCAAAATATTTTCAACTAATGCCAGCTGAAGACAATGTTTAGTCATGTCGAGATCTATACGGAAAGCCTTTTCAAAAGAAATCTTCAGGTAAACATACTATTCAGCATCCAAGAGAAACACAGATTAGTCTAAGGAACAGTTTGGGTTTTTTACGATGTGTTTCTCAGACTCCAACTAGAGTGGAGTAATTAAATGTCCATTAAGGAGGCACTTAGGCCAAATGATACCTTTTCCTAGAAAGCTTAGAGGAAATTCTGAAATAATTTTATTTGGAGAGGCGAGGAACAGAAATACAGTCCTGGAGGAGTGCATGCAGACATACAGCTGTCCAGACTCACCTCAAGTACAGCCCTTCAGTGGAGCTGTCAGGACTCATTTTATTTTGCTTTGTTTTGTCTTGTCTGTCCTTTTCCTGGAAACCTCTCCCAACACTGAAATATTTCACTTGTAAAAGGAAGCAGGTGATTCAGAAGTACAACTAGGAATACGCTCCTTCAGCCAGCAAATCAAGCTTCATCTTTGAGCTCTTTCTTGTACTTCACGGCTGTTTGTGCACTGGTGCAATACAACAGCCAACTAATGGAGACAGACAGGGCTGCCAAAACACCACTAACCATGGCACACCACAGATCCATGACCACTATCTTCAGGTCAAAATGTTTCCTAGTTTTTTATTTTGGGGGGTTATTCCCCTTCCCCCTTTTCTCCTATTATTATATATATAAATATAATTCCAGTAAAAGCAGTTACTACAGATAATAAAAATTGGTTTAGTGAAAGAATATGCTTCTTTCAAAAATAATGTTGACAACATTTGGTTGACTTATTCAGATAGTTGTATTCCACCTCACTTCTATTCCTAATGTCAATTTGGCTGCCTTCCCAGTACAAGGGCACAGTGCAGAGAGTCTTCAGGCACCCTGAATTTCAGAAAGAAATCGAGCTTCCTGACACCATCAGAAATTGATTAATTTACAACAGCGATTCAACAGAGAACAAACAGAGCAAAAAGTGTAGGGAGGAAAGGTGAGAGAAGACAGGATTTGCAAAATGCACTGTTGTCCACCCAGCTCCTCTTGTTACACTTTGATCTCTAAACATGTACATGTAATTCATCAATCACTGATGTTAAAGTGAACCAGGGATGAAAGAAGGGAATTAAATTAAGGCATAAAAGAATGGGGCTCAGGGTATCTGCATTCTGTTCCTAGTAGGAGCATACATAAAAACAGATACTCAGCTTTACAAAACACATTTGGTGAAATCATCACAGTAGCAACTGAACCGCATGCTCTGTCAAATGAGTCCTTCACAGCTTTTCCACAAAGCTCTTGGGATTTCTGTAGCCTTCCTGTGCAACCCCAGGCAAATTATTTAACTTTTCTGCCTCTCACATCTCTAGCTTACAGCACACATGGCAACATAGCCGCTATTTCAGAGGAGGTTTAGACTCCTGGGGTAGTTTTTGTAAAATTCTGCAACATTGCCTGATAAATTACTGATTAGAAAAGCAAATAACTAGGAGTTCACTTCTGAAGCAGGGAGAGTAAAAAACCCATGGAATAAGAATAATTCACAATTCCAAACAAATGTCACTTTAAATAACCAGTTCTCATTACACTAAATACTGAAACGCCAACACTGATCATGTGAATTTCTGTCAAGAATTAATGTTTGAATAAGGAGGCTCTTAGTTTTGGCCTTTCCAGCACTTTGCAGTTTGATCTGTATTGAAAATAGCAGCTATTAAATTATCGTCAGCCCCTGCTAACTGTAGGGAGAAAACCTGCCAACTTTGGTAAATCACCAACATTACACAATGTTTGCAGCACACCAGACTGGATACCGCTGGCTCACATTGTGTGTCCATTTAGCCAGTTATAAAAATGGAGAAGAACTTTTAAATTACATGATCCATATCAAAGAGGTACAAAGGCGTTGTTGCTTTTACTCCAAACACTTTGTGTTGGAGCAAGAGAAGACAGAATTGCAGCTTCTCACCTTTGGTAAGGCAGGTAGAGCTTCTGAAAATGCTCAATCCTACTACGAATCATTCACAAAGAGCAGGTAAACTGACTGCATGAGCTTACTGCCCTCATCAATAGTGAGCATAGTTCAGAGAGTACCTCCAAAAGCACATGTTGCCTGTCTTCCAGTTGTACTTAATGCCTCTATTTCTGCATTTCTTAGCTCCTGAGAGAGGCAAAGGAGTTGAACCCTTAGAAGTGTATCATCCTGATCACTTTCGCATGATTGCAGTTTGGCCTTGCAATCTCAGCACATGACCCATTCCATCCAAAAAACCCCACTGTTTCCAAAGACATTGCTGCAGCTTGACTGTTCTGTGACAGGACAGCAGATAGGGTAAGTAAAAAAAATACTATGAAGGACAGCAGAGTGAGCAAAGGAATTAAGGAGACAAAGTACAGATTTTGCCTTACGCTGTTTCACATCCTTCCTTCTTCTTCAATCTATTCTCCTTCACTTTGCCTCATTCCTATTTGGCTAGATGTCTCTCTCTCGCTCCTTTTCTTTCTTTCTCATTACCTGGCATACTATTGTCTTGCTCCCTTCTTCCTTTGTGTGCCCTCTAAAACTATCTCATGGT
>VWYK01090479.1:0-10382 GCA_013399775.1 Semnornis frantzii | reverse complement strand
AAACTGCAGCATGGTTGATGCCTGTGCTTGCTGATGGCATGAGGTGGCCTTCCAGCCTTCTGTAGATATCCTTCTGGCCCATCCTTGAAAGGTGGTGTTCTTGTACAGTTGTGCATAAATCTACCCCTTTCTTTCCAGTTGTCTTTCTGGTTCATTAAGCCTTTTTCATTAATTCTGCCTCGAAGGACAAACTCCCTGCTAGGGAAAATTGCTGTCTTTATAATTCAGTTATTTGCTTTCTCTTTGGGTTAGGGGGACAGAGTTTTCCTTCTGTGGGATTGTGCTCTTTCAAAGGTGAGGGATTCCTTTCGCCCGCCCCAGTGTCACTCCTAATACTGCCCCTTTTCCTCCTGATGTCATATCCTACTCAGGAGCTGGGAAAAGGATTTGGCAAGTCTGGAAGCTACTTCTGCTGTTAAAGGAGTAATCTTATTATAAAACCAGTTATGTAAGTATTTCATTTCAGAGGTCACATTTCGGTAAGTTAAAAATGTTGGCTAAAATTTCTGGAAGGCTATGTGGGATATTATATAATTATTTTTTTTAAAAAGCAAATCCACAAACAGTATTATTTCATCTTCTGCCCAAGCTGACAGTACTTTAAAATATCTTAAGAAGATTTAAGTGAAAAGTCACAGTATATTAATAGAATGTTACTGAAGTAACTTCAGCTCTTCCGTCAAGATTGGATGGGATTCAGTAGAGTTCCAAACCCTTGTGGGATGTGATAAGAGTAGAACTTTCAATAAGAATTCAGCAATGGTCCAGTGATTTAGGAGTTATGAAAGCAGGTCCCTGTAAACAGGTTTTAAAACTAGTTTTCCACATCTTGCAGCATTTCTACATCCTTAAAACTGTAAGAAAAATTTGGAATACCCTGTATGCTGTGTTCAACAAATGCCAAAGATGCACTTTTTTCTACCTTACCTGTGAAACTGCTGTCTTTAAATATATGGTGATAGTTACTGGGTTTATCTTTGCTGCTAAATGTCGTATGGGTGACTGTTTCTTATATATTCTCAGAAGTAAGGAAGTGCTGATCTCTAGAAAAGTTCTGTAAGTGTGGTTCATGCCGATTAGTTACTTATAGGCTTTTCATTTTCCTCCCACTGAGATCTACTTTTTAATTTTATCTGTAGCTTTTAAGCTGCATTTTCTATCTGTGGTGGAATAAAAGGATGTGATCTGTAATTTTCTCATAAGTGGCAGAGCTATCCTCCAAATGGCTAAATTCTTTGTCTTTTCTCCTGCTGATATTGTGAGTTAAGCTTTCCCAGAGACACTTGTTTAAATCTGTTTATTTGGCCCAAATATCTGCTTACAATTGTTTCTGTTCCTGAAGAACTGGTGCTATTTGAAAATTATCACAACTCTAGAACTGCAGGCACTGTTCACTTCTCACCAGGTGACAACTCATGTTTAGTTAATAAAATCAATTTGCTGTTTTCTTAAGCCCCAGAGACTATAGTCATAAAAGTGTACTCTAGCTTAGGGTCAGTCTTTCCCTCTGTATCTCTGATCATTATTTGCTTTCCTCTTTGGCTTCCCATTTCTCTCCAGTTTATTATAAATACGTCTTTATTATGAATACTTATTCTATAAATAAACTTCATTCATGACTCTCAACTTTCCAGATATCAAAATTGAGGTTGTTGCTCTCTCTGGACCAAATTTTCACCCTGGCCATCTTCCACCCAAACTGCAAGGGTAGGGATGTGATACTGACAGCACATAACTTCCTCTGAGCTTCAGAAAAGCTGTGGCCTCTCTGGTCATGCCAGCTGCTACCTTTATGGTGAGACAGTCTGGTTTACAGGAGAGAAGTGCACAGAGTGGCTTCCTAGTCAGACACCATTGCTCAGAAGTATTCCAGATCAAACCCAGCAAGTCTGTATGACTTCGGAGAAATGACTACTAATTTATTTGGAATTTTGAAGTAGTGTTACTGTAGAGTAGACTTACTGATTTACCTGTTAATTGCCTGACTTCATTATGTTGTGGAAAAAAAGATGATGATTATTTTTTCAGTTTTCTGTCTGTTTCAGGTGAATGAAATACAAACCCCATTTTTTTTCTTTACTTGTCTTTGAGTGGGTCCCTATAAAATTAATATTTTTAATTAAGAGTTATTTTCCCTCAAAAAATGAGTGAAGGGAGAATTTGGAAGCATACTCCAGTATGACCTACTGTTAGGAAAAATTGCTAGTATATACATCTGAAGTGTTGGTATTTGACAGCTGTAAAGTTTTTGTGTGTGTTTTTTTGTTTTGTTTTGTTTTGCTAGATTTGTACATGTGCAGTATGATAGTAATGTACTTTATTAAAAATATTTTTTTTCCATTGTCCTCTTACTCTGTGGAGGTGCTGCTTCTTGTTGAGAACTGGGAACATGCCTCAAGATGAAGGGAGAATATGGCTGTGTAGAAATGTAGCTTTGCTGAGAAACTTCTATTAATACTCGGGGTTTTTTTTCTGTTTTGAGTTTGGGTTGGGTTGGGTTTGGGTTTTTTGTTTGAACCAGAATAACACATACATTATACTTTTTTCAAATTTAACTGCAATTACAGTAGCTTTATAGATAGGAAAATATGTCTACTTGTTCTCTCTCTGGAGTCTGTATCAGTTCTGCAGTTCTTTGTCTCTTTTTGATGGTCTGGGTTTTTTGATTCATTAGTTTGATCGCTGTCAATGCCTTGCCTTTTTAGTAACAATCTATCGAAAAATGTATGGTGATGTTATCATCATAAGATAGATTTGTGTTTTTTAAAGCACTTTTGTTTCAAATTATATACCAACTTTTGTTCTAAATGGTACTTAGAGATCACAGGTCATTTCCCCCCAAAAGATGTTGATTGTTATAAATCAGAGCTGCTTAGGTCGTCATACCAAACAGATGGCAGAACTATTCTTTCCTAGGGAAGCTTTAATTGATTTAGGCCTAAGAACAAAGATATGTATTAAGGAAACTGGCAGGAACTGCAAAATTATGGTTGGCTTACTAATCGTGACTTAGTAGCAAATCCGTTTTATCACTTCAGGTAGCTGAAATAATGAGTAAAATTTAAGACCTACTGATTAAATTAAATTTTTTGTTAGAATAATTAAATGTATTAAGTTACTGTAGATTGTAGTAGGGAAAGTGCAGTAGAAGTTTGAGTAAGGATGCTTTTGATCCTCTTAAAGTTCTAGGTATGTATTGAGTTTTACAGTTGAAATATAGGTCAATTTTTCTTAAAGTGTACTGATTTAAAAAAAAATAAAAATATTTGTTCTGGGGCAGATAAGTATTTTTGAAACTCTTGAATGAGAATGGAGAATTGAGAATTTTTGGTTCTGTGAAGGATATTTCCATAAAGTGTTCAGTTTTCAAGCTTTTTTAATAAAAATGGAGATATTAAATTAAATTGGTGTGACAAGATATTAATAACCAGTTATGAATTATTAATATATCTGAATATTTTATTATTAGTATTAAAGAATTCAGGGAAAATTCCTCATAGTCTTTGGATTTTTGGTCGACAGGAAATATTTGCACAAAGGATNCAGGAACGTGAAACAGGAAAACTTCTAACTGTGCTACAGAGCCTTAGCATTAACCCTAGCACATGGTACTCACAATGCCTTGGATCCCTGAGTAAGTTTCCCGTATAAAAACGTTTCCAAAACTCACGATAATAATCCCGCGGTAAAATACAAAATATTCCATGCAGAGCGGGGGAGAGAGAATTGCTGCAGAGCCAGTGTCAAACACTTGGCCACAGCGATTCCCAGGTAATGAACCGCTAAAGGGTACTGCAGAGAGACGATCTCTGTAGACAGCGTGTGTAGAAAACTGTGTAGAAAGGCGACTGTGTAGAAAAGGCGTCGGCTTCTAAATCATCCCCCCTTAAATAGACCAATTTGAAAGGTAAACTGGCCATTAGGCATTTAGCATCCTTGTTCTGCCCAGTGCATTCAAAGCTTCGTGCCTCGTGCAACCAGGCAGGCACGCTGAGGGGCTGCACCAGACACCTGACATGTGGTGCTAAGCTCCTAGCCCCAAGGCTTTGTTTTGCTCTATCTGCTTCAACTTCCAGACCCTGAACAGAACGAGGACTGAGCGAGGGTTTAAACCAGCCTGGCAGGATTTATGCCTACCAGGACAATTGGGTAAACCGAAGATGTAATTCATTTCAAAACATTCTTAATACTGAAGCGTTTCACAATTCAGCAGAATCAATAAACTTAAATGTATAGGTATAGGTATACGCACTTGTGTATATGTATGTATCTATTGATGCTTCCATGCTTGAAACCTGGTGAGAAAAAACACAATAAATTTTGCATGGTATTTCTTCATTATCCCAGTAATAGGCTTGCCATGGAGGAAGCACCTATTTAATTAAGGACACATCGGTGTGTTTGTCTTACCTGCTCCATCTCTGCCTTTCCTGTTGAGAATATTAACAAAAGGGCTAGATTTTCTTAATTTAATTAAAAATTCCATCCTGTCTTAGAAACGCAGACTTCTGTATGAAAGTGGTGCAGTGCTTTTTCAGTAGGCAATAACATATCTTTCTCATGCTTTGATTGTTTGTTTTCCATTTCCAGACTGTGATACAATAAAAATGTACTGATAATAGTCCTTTCTGAGAACCTTTTTTGTTTGTTTGTTTTGATTATAAGAATTTTTTTTTTGTTGTTCCACAAAGAAAACATTTTTTCTCATCTCTGTCATTTCACCTATTCCTGTAGTTCTCTAATTTCTGTTTCCTAATGTCTTTGGATGAAGCTCTGCTGAGTTCTCTGACGAGATGTTTGCAGCTGAGGTTATGATATTTAGGTCTTTTCAGAATCGGCATTCAGGATTAGCATTTTTACTGAGTTATTTGTATCTGTGTTTAGTAAGTAGGCCATGAGAATTCTATTTAGATTTTTAAAGCAGTAACATATTTTGTCCCTTTAAACAGAAGTGAGAACAGCATTATATAATTGCTGTTGGTTTTAGTTCAGATTTCTTGGGTGCACCACAAATAAAATCCTAGCCTCTCTCTGGCCATTCAAAGTGTCAAGGAAAGCATAACGAACTTGATTTCCAACAAACAAATGAGGCAAGCCAGCACTGTTGAAGCTATATTCCTAGCCTGCTTGTAAGTCTTCACAAATCCTATCACAATGGAAGCCATGGAGTAACAAAAATATTGTGAAACAAATGCCTCCTGGGTGGCTAATTATTGGCATTCTTTCCTTTTTACTCAAAGGGAAGCTCTGTGTCTTCCATGTAAAATGCTGTCTGACTCAAGAGCAAGAATGCTTTGGGGTGGGGAGCTGAAATCACTTCAGTGGATTATTCGTGAGGGATTTCTTATTTATGCTTCTATTTTATTTTTTTAAAATAATTCTTAAAAGGAACTGCATTAAATCCTTACTGTCACAAAAGACTGTTAATACCTTGGCTTTCTCTATTGAAATGTCACATAAACAATTACTGCATTATTTGTGTTGGTTCATGGATGTTGTTCCAGTTTGAAATAAATGTTGAATTCAGGAGAACAGTTAATACGCAATCTTAATTTAACATATTTTGTTTAGATGAACTAATGGAGTAAGAAGACTTTTCAATTTGTTATACTTTCTTTATAAGTGAATGCCAAAGCTTTTCTGCTGATTTGAAGTACAAACTTATGATCATGTTACTGTTTATCATGTGCTATAGAGGTTGTAATTATTTCCTTTCTCTGAGCATTTCTGTATCAGCTTGATTATTAAACGCTTTAGATGCCATAATGTTAATTAGAAAATGACAGTGGTATAATTGCATTCTCATCTTCATGGAAAAGTGTCAGTTCTCAGAAAAGGAAATAATAAAAGGCCAATATATACCTTCCATGTCTTTCTGGAGGTGGTTCATCTTATAGAAGGCTTTCAGTGAAAGTGAAGAGTTAGAGCTTCGTAGCTGAGACAATTTTAGAAACATTGTAGAAAACAAGCTTTCTCTGGGAAGCCTGAATTCGAAAGACGTATGTTTCCCCAGATTACCGTTTTATACTGGTCATGCAAGTCACTAAACCATTTGTCACTTAGTTATGTTTAATTTAATAGGCCATTCTATTAACTTCAGCTCTTCACTGAATCTGTGTGAAATACTGTTGTAAATGCGAAGAGTTACTATCTCTGGTGATGCCTTGATAGCCTGATTTTCTGTTTCTGGCTGTCTTTAGTTGTGTTGTGCTTCCTAGGAGATTAGAAATACATTATTATGCATCTATTCTTCCTTCTTTGTAAAAACTGTCAGTCCAGTATTTTGATTAGGGTTATGATTTGGGAGAAGAAAGGATTTATTGTTCAGGAAAAGATAATCTATTATCTTCTGACCATGCTGCAGATTTTGTTGCAGTATTTTCCTGTCATGATTTTCCAACTGCCCCAGAGAACTAAAGCAAAAAAGACAGGTCCAGCAGCTGTAACAATAGAGATGTGAAGTTTATCTGAGGAGGGCCACGAAGATGATCAGAGAGCTGGAGCACCTCTGCTATGAGGACAGGCTACGAGAGTTGGAGCTTTTCAGCCTGGAGAAGAGAAGGCTTTGAGGAGACCTTGTAGTAGCGTTCCTGAAGGGGGCCTACAGGAAGGCTGGGGAGGGACTATTTACAAAGTCTTTTAATGACGGGATGACTGACAGAGGGAAGATTTAAACTAGATGTTAGGAATAAGTTCTTTACAGTGAGAGTGGTGAGACACTGGCACAGGTTGCCCAGGGAGGTTGTGGCTGCTCCCTCCCTGAAAGTGTTCAAGGCCAAGTTGGGTGAGGCCTGGAACAACCTGTTCTAGTGGGAGGTGTCCCTGCCCATCGCAAGTGGTTGGAACCGGATGATCTTTGGGGTCCCTTCCAACCTAATCCATTCTATGATTTCACAAAGCTTTCTCAGCTTTCAGGGAGCTTTTAATTGTGTTACTTTTCTTAGTCCTGATGGTGAAGTGTAGAAATGTTTTTTTTACTGCGTGGTATCAAGGGTTTTTCTTGTTCCAGGAATATGCAATACTTGTCATAAATCCGTTTTTAAAACTAAAACCCTTATGTGTTTTATAAGACAAATGTAATGGCACAGGTCTGATAATACCAATGGCTTGATCAAAACTGCACCAGTTGTAATTTTGCAAATTGAAATAGCTTGCCTCATCAGCAGAAAGGTCTAACAGAGCAACAAAAACATGTGGCAAACAGCTATGAAAAATCTCACAATTTCTTACTGTCATATTTTTGACATTAATGAAGAAACAAGTTTATAATTTAGAAGTAATTGAATAGTTTAATTATGGAATATATGAGGACACACCCCTTAGTTCAAACAGTAGCTTCTGGTGTTTACTTTGAAGCCCATGATTAATTTACTATGTGTTTGTGTTTTAAGATTATTAATACAATTTTAAAATCTACTCCTAACAGTGTACATCTGTGTATGTGTATACATATAAAAAAAAAAGCATCACTGCTTATCCAAATGTGTTTGGTTGGCTGGTGCTTAGTAGTCTCAGACTACTACTTGAAAATGAGTCAAGCTTCTAATTTTTTAATACACAAACAAAAATTAAATAGATTCTCTGATCTGTAATCAGGATAAATGCACTGATTTCATCTGAGTTTTCTGATTAATACAAGCTTCAATTGACTTACTAAACAGAAAAGAATGAGCAGAGACTAATTAGCTACAAGTAGGAGAAGGCAAGTGGAACAAAAGAAAAATGTCATTCGGTTACTTTGAAGATCAAGTATAAAAAAGCAGAAAGTTTAGTTGAGAAATCGTGCTCCCTGACCTAACCTTGGAATGCAGAATATGGGGAAAATGCAAAAATGGCCTAGGAATTTCTCTGGATTATGTCATTTAGAGGGAACATTCTGTGTGTATACAGAGCACATAATTTTTGTACTTAATTTTCAAATGTGGTGGAACAACTCCTCTAAGAAAGCAGGCTAAAAGACTGTTTTGAAAGGGAAATATTTAAATTGTGATTAATTTCTGTTTACCTAAATTCTGATTAAGATGAGCAGAAGCATGTCCATAAAGCTGAGCACAGGTGTAAGAGTTTTGTCAAATGGAAAGACTTAGTAAGTTTTGCATGGTTTAAATGTCCTAATCTCCTGTGATCTACTGAGAGCTCTTACCTGTATTCCTAAGTCTAATAAACACTTGGTCTGTTAGGTTAGAGATGCAGGGTCAAAGACATTTCGCTTTAATACCTTACATTTTCTTCACAATCTGTAGCAGTAGGCAGCCTTTGTAGTATTAAAAAGGAGAAATGGAAACTTGGCTAAGTGTGTGGTATTCCTATAAACTGCTGCTCTCAACACTACTCAACTAAATTATCATCATCAAACATCAGTATTTACAGAGCTAAGTACAAAATAAGTTGTTGAGGGAAAACAGAAGCATTTAATATCAATTTTCAACCTCTTTGACATTCAAATACTTTCCTAAAAGAAAAATTAGGGAGCTGTGATTGCACGCAGGCATTAGGGTTCTTGATGTGGGGCTTGACAGGAGCAGATAGTCCTGTTGAATTGTTTGGAGAAGTGGGGTGCAGGGTTGGTGTGAGGTTGGAAGCACATTCACAAGAAACTCAAAGAATTTGAAGCTCACAAGAATCAAACTAATTCTTCAGATAATAAAATTATACATTTCACCCCCACTCCTTCAGCTGTATTTTTATACTTCAGTATCCCAAATGAAATTTATTCCAAGAAAGTATCAATGATTTGTTGTTTATTTCCATTTGATCTTTAAAAGTAAGAAATGGTTATACTGAAGAAGCATGTCTGGTATGGTAGTATTTGCTAGACTCTGTAGCAGCCAAAGCTCACTTAGGAGCAAGACATTTAAAATGTTTTGATAAAAGTAACTAATTCAAGTGATACATGTTGTGAAAAGTGGTAATTTCGCTGCCTCCCAGTCCTACTTGTAGTTGCTGTCATCATTAAAATTTGTTACAAATTTCACGGCTGCAGTTGATGAGTTTACAAAGGGTAATAGCCTGTGTTAAACTGTAATTGAACTCTCCCGGTCATCTTCACTTGCAACATTTTGTATTCTGTTAAACTTGTGACACCCTGTGGCAGTGGTGAGCCATTGCATATTAGGTATTGCAGCAGAAGATGTATTTTGGACTCCCTTTTGGGAGTCTTCATTTTTCAAAACTCGTGTGACTGCAGACTGCTTTTCATATCCTAAAACAGACACTCTCCTCAGAGGCAAGAGTCATGGTTATTTTCATCATCCTGCATTTTACAAATAAACTTATTAGCTGGACAAAGCAAGCACATTGTTACTCACCTGTCTTACTTTGAAACTACCTTTGTCATTGATGTTTTTGCAACAGTCACCTGTCTGTGTGCACAACAGCAGTCCAAGAAACAGCGCAGGCAATCGAGTATTTCTAAAAGCCACAGTCTTTCTTGACCTTGCTTTGTTTTGTCATAAAACCTTGAAATTGTTTCTTAAAACAGCTCTTAGCAATAGTTGTGTTATCAGCTAATTAAGTAAGGTAGCTCAGTCAATGTGAACTTTTAAATCGTTGTACTTACAGTGCTCTTTGGGGATTTGTGAAAGAGTGCCACAACCACTCTCCAACTCTGAGATGCCCCCAGGCTCCCTGACTTAATTTTCCTTACAAAACAGATGTTGTATATGTAGCTTTTTATTGCTTTGCACCTTGTTCACCTAGCCTACTTTGCAAAAAAATATTAATACATCCTTGATATGAAAATAATTGTGTGGTAAGAACAGTGTTTGGTAACAAAATTCACTTCATATTAAGATATAATTAAGAACACCTTTTAGTTGGCTATGTATCTTTGCTACTTTTTGGCATGTGATTTATATCTCCAAAAAGTAACCAGTCTATTAAAACTTACACTTCTCTTTCAATAATATTTTTGTTATGATAATTGCATTCAGTTTCTAGTTTTGACATGCTTTTTATTGAAGCATCACAGTACAAACCTGTATTTTCCATGTGTTGGTATGCTGGTTTAGACAAAAGAGAATTTCAGGCTAGGATTGTACCTAAATGTTCAAATCAAGTGAGAAGTCAGCCTCCAGCTGTTAAAAACTATACTTACAAATCCTTTGTTCTGTTGTTAGGTGTGTTCAATCCCTACTCTTACTTTCATGTGGTCCTTCCAGTAAAAGACCTGTGACCAGCTCTGTTAGGTTGTTGATTCTTTTAACCTACAATTTTTACCTTAAGAACAAGTCCTGCTACACTGAAAGAAAACTTTTGGGAGACTCATTTGTTGCTTTTTCATCCTTATAGTAGACTGATTTAGTTGTCTTTAAGATTACTTCTGTCTCATGAGCAGAGGATCATATTCTGTGTCAGGGATGTACAGAATCTTCCTTGAAATC
>VWYK01090474.1:0-11087 GCA_013399775.1 Semnornis frantzii | reverse complement strand
CAGAGCAAGGGGGCAGAATCACCAGCTGCAAATTAAAATCCTGTGAGGACAGACTGAAAGAAATGTTCCCTCCCAAGGGCCTACCTTTGGCAAGTTGCCCTTGAAAGATCTGAGTTGTTTTGTTAATCAAACCAATGACCAAAACTCCCAGCAAATCACCAACCCCTTTCCTCCCACCTACACAATCTGAGCTTGTTTTTCTATCTGCTCTACAGCAGCACCTTCCCATCTATCCTGCTGTCAAATTCAGGCAACTGCTCCTTTGCTCCTGGTTAGAACTGATGAGCAGTGATTGGATTTATGGTAAACAATACAGTGTAATCCAAGACTGTAATTAAAAACTAATCACTGGGATAAATTTGTTACACATTTCCATTCTGTGCTCAAGAAGTGAGTGGGTAGGGAGTTACAAGCATTTTCTCCCCCCCTCCCTTGCTTCCAGCTTGCATTAGTTTTATATGAACAGTGCAAGAGGATGAGTTTATCTGAATCCTGGTCCAACTGCAAATTAAAATCCTACGAGGACAGGCTGAAAGAGTTGGGGCTGTTCAGTCTGGAGAAGAGGAGGCTCCCAGGTGACCTTCTTGTGGCCTTCCAGTATCTGAAGGGGGCCTGCAAAAAAGCTGTGGAGAAAATTCTTAGGCTATCAGGTAGTGACAGGACTGGGGGGAATGGAACAAAGCTGAGGGTGGGGAGATTCAGACTGGATGTGAGGAGGAAGTTCTTCAGCATGAGAGTGGAGAGAGCCTGGAATGGGTTGCCCAGGGAGGTGGTTGAGGCCCCACCCCTGGAGGTGTTTAAGGCCAGGCTGGATGAGGCTCTGGGCAGCCTGATCTAGGGTAGGGTGTCCATGGCAGGGTGTTGGAGCCAGATGATCCTTATGGTCCCTTCCAACCCTGACTGATTCTGTGATTCTAAAGGGTAGGGAATATTTTCCATGGACACTGCTAGACAAACTGAATGAAGAGAAGCAAAATTTTTTATAAAAAGATTTATTAAAAATAAGTTCTGTAAAGAGGAAAAAGTGTGCCATGTATATACACAAAGCTGTCCAACACTTCATGGGGCTTATAATACAGCAGATTCCAAACTCAACCAGAGACATTCATATTGTTGTTTTGTCATGCTCATTGGAACTGAGCAGGACATGGGAAGAAAAAAACCCAACACTTAAGACAACCACTGCAAGCAAAAGCTTGAAATTGAGGGGTACTTGTAAAGCTGAAACTCAGTGATCAACACCATGCTGGTAAACACAGGCAGAAAGCAAGACCTATGAAGAGTCAGTTTTAAACCTGATGACTTCTAGCTTGATTAGTTCTTCACTTCTACTGCAAATTAACAGATCTCAGCAAGTGGAGTTGTGTTCTATAAAGACAGAACTCTCTTGGGGGACAATACAATACCACCCCAAAACCAGGGAAACAAATCATGCCCAGCTCTACTGCAGCAGACAGCAAAGACTCCTCCTTAGGAAGAGAGTTACACAGTTGCCAGTTTCCTCCCTCAACAGTCAGAATCACAAAAAAGTGAAGGTTTTTTGAGAATTATTTTATTTTACAAGAGTGTTTTGCACAGAAGGTGACAGGACAAACACTGAATTCTGCATGCTTCAGTTGACCTCAGCCTCTCCTTCTCAGAATGTCATTATTTAGAACTGCATCCTTTTGGTTGTGACTTGAGAAGAGTGCCCATTTTTAGTGCATATTTACAGAACTGCAGGACTGAAGAATGTCTGCTCACAGCAGAACTCACTTTGCTACCAGATGTATGCAGGACTTGCAGCTGTAGATCTCTGTAGCACCCTTTTTAGTCCCATAGCTTAATAAGACCATCCCAGCCACAAGTGATGACTTTAGATGTCTCATGTGGATGCCACACTGCCCCAATACAGACTTTATCATGTGCTTTTAATCTGCTGTAGAGTTTTGTTGTCTTCCAGTCCCAGATGTTCAGTTTTCCATCTGCATCTCCAGATATCACATAGCTGTGGTACACAGGATTAAAAGAAAAGCTGTATCATGTCTGAAGGCTGCTTGTATTGTAATACTTTTACACCTAAGCAAAGAGCTTCCCCCACTGAGCTTTGTGCCTGACAGCCTGCAAACACACCTAGCAGAGCTTCAGCATCCACCCTGTGCTCTCAGGCACACAAGCCCTGCAGAAGCTGATTCATCAGCTGTGAGGTAAATGTGCTAAGTGATGCCATTTTACCATGCACTGAGCTCTGCAACTGCAGAGCACACAGCAGCAAGAGACAGTGACAGAAGCTGCTCTGAAATTTATAGACACTTTTCCCTCCAGCTTTGCTGAGGTTATTCTCCAGTTGTGTAGTAATGAATGCCCTGTGTAGCCACAGCAGTAAATGTATGGGCACATTACTAAGCAAGCAGGAGGAAAAAGATGGTTCTCTGGATAGTAAGTGAGGATACCCAGACTAGAGCAGCACAGGGGGAAAACTGGGCAGGTCCAAATCCCAGTCACTCCAGACAAGTGCACGCTGCAGGAACAGACCCTGTGCTGCAGGCCTGCACAAAAAGATCCAGATGCAAGTCAGAAGCCTCCCTGTGCTGCATCCTGGCCAGGCAAAAGGAGGGGGACCTCTGGATGCTTTAAGAGCAGCAGAAATCACCTTTGCAGACTGGGGAACCTGCACTACCTGGGCTGTTTGCTACATGCTGCTCAGAGCAACCACTGAGTATAGCTTAGTCCTGTCAAATAACAAGAGTAAGCTTTCTGCCTTTGGGTAGAGAAGAGAAGGCTCCAGGGACACCTAATAGCAGCCCTCCAGTACCTGCAGGGGGCTACCAGAAGGATGCAGAGAGATTGTTTGCAAAGGCCTGCAGTGACAGGATGAGGGCAATGGCTTCAAACTAGAGCAGAGCAGATTTAGATTGGATGACAGGAACAAGTTCTGCACCATGAGGGTAGTAGAACACTGCAACAGGTTGTCCAGGGAGGTAGTTGGAGATGTTCAAGGTGAGGCTCGACAGGGCTCTGGGCAACCTGACCTAGTGGAGGATGTCCCTGCTGACTGCAGGGGGATTGGAGTGGATGAGCTTTGGAAGTCCCTTCCAGCCCAGCCCATTCTGTGATCAGTGAACTCTGTGTGATGCTGAATTGCCACCCTGGTAACTCAGAGGACTGCAGAGGATTTGTATCTGTTTTTTGTGCCAGCCTGTTCTAAGGTGAAGGTCATTCACACACAAACTTACCTCATGTCAGGTGAAAAATCCACTTGACAAGCATAGCCAGCTACCATGTGACCTTTGAAAATTTTCTTTTTGTTTAATCTGAACCTGTTCTGAGCTCCAAAGATGAGGATTTGGTTATCCATCGACTGGCAAGCCAACCATTTCCCTAGAAAAGCAACAAGCAAAGGTGTTAGCAGAGTGCTGCAGCCCAAGAAACAGACTAAACTGAAATGCTTTAAGATATTTCTCTTAACTTTTCTTGCACTCCCTTCATCCTGATTTTCATTGTGCATCAGAGTTCTGGGTAGCAGCTGATACTGCTGCTGCCTGCTACAACTGCCAGGAGGCAAAACCTTATGTCTGACAGGATTTGGGATACCTATTCCTACAGGATGTGCTCTGGCTGTTACAACAATGTGCTGAGAAGCTTTCAAGCCACTGAGCAAGCTCTGCTGGTACACATCTTCAGGTAACTCAGATGAGGGCAAACAAAGCCCTACCTAGCTGCAATCCATTTGCTCCCCTGTTTTGTGACTACCCTAAGGTGATCAGCTCTTATTTTCTTTATGGGACAAACAGGCCTAAGGTAGACTCAGGAGTTTGAAAATCCTTCCATGGGTGCAACTATTTAGTTTTCTCTGCCCCAGTGGAATGCAGTTTAGTAAAGGCACTTTAGTGAAAGAAAAAAAACCCAAAACCTAAGCTTTGCTAAGCTTAACTCTATCTCATTTGGCATCTTGGCAGTGCATTAACTCCTGCCTGAGAATCCTAAGAGGATGATGTTCTACAGAACACCACAGAGCAGAGACTTCTGTCTTGAACACTGCTTATCATCACTGCCTTGACAGTGTTTTATGCAAGCAGTGATAACATAAAATGTGCTGACTTGGCTGTAAATCTCATCACACTTCCAGCTACCAGCTTGGAATTTGAGGATTTTTTTTTTTTCCAGTTTCCCAAAGAAACAAATCAAGTCTGTATCCCAAGCATGTTTCTACTCTTTAGAAGGTCTCTTTTCTGCATTGCTCAGGAAGAAAAATGTCATCAGTGAGATTCATAAATCTCTAAGTTCCACAGCTGTAAAATTTTTTATTTACTTTTCTTTAAAGGACTCATTTAACTCCAAAATGATGCATGATGTGTTTGGCACAATCTGTAGCACAAATATTCTGAAGAACAAATTTTTTTTGGTGTGATACTGGACTTCTGTAGGCAAAGATAATGTGAGTTAGTGTGACAGGTGATGTCCTGAGCTGGAATGATAACTACTTCATTCCTAACATCATTGACTGCATCAGCTCAGNAAATCAAAATGCTCAAATACAGCTCAGAAATCAAAATGCTCAAATACAGCTCAGAAATCAAAATGCTCAAATACAGCTCAGAAATCAAAATGCTCAAATACAGCTCAGAAATCAAAATGCTCAAATACAGCTCAGAAATCAAAATGCTCAAATACAGCTCAGAAATCAAAATGCTCAAATACAGCTCAGAAATCAAAATGCTCCAGCCAGAATTGGGCAAAAAAAGGGAGAAGTCCAGTGTATCAGTCTGGAAGGATGAGATGAATTGAAAAACTGGATGAGAATACAACAAGTTGTGCAGTATCAGAAAGAGAGACTGAAAAAGGTTATTCTGGGAAGCAAACATTTTTAGATGCAGCTACCATTTTCTCCAGAATCTTCTTTTTCTTTTATGTTTTTTTTTATATTGGAAACCCACTTCTGTTATTAAGGATAAAATATTCCCACTGCAAAGCAACCACACCTTGATGCTGAGAGCTGGCTGAAAACAGCAGCCGTGCAACAAGTTGATCAGCCACTGCTCAGTGTAATGGGATTGTTAACTGCAAAGCTGGCAACACTTTAAAATGTTGACACTAAACCTATTTCACTTTGGCCAAAACAGATACCAGAGATTTTGCCCTGTTAGAAGGATTTTCCCTGATTACTGGAGTCACTAAACCTTTATCCTCCTTCAGTTTGATTCTAATTGAAGAAAAGAAACATTAACACAGAGAAACACTGAGATGATTTATTTGGGCTGTGCTCAGAACAGAAAGGAACAGCAAACACAGGATCACACACACCAACAGTTTCTGTTTTAATGGTGGCACCACAAGTACTTCTGAATTTGCAGCTACCATCTTGCAGCTAGTCAGCTGCAGCTAACCTGCAGCTATCATCAGTTCCCACCACTGTTTCTCTTAATAGTTTAAATATAGCAAAGAGCATGCTCTATGAAAAGAGAGTCCTTTGGCCTGGACTGGATGAAGGCCTACATTTCAAGTGATGCATTATCCTGATGTCACCCCCTCATTTTGACATATTTATTCTTTCTAAGACTTCTAAATCAAAGCCAGATCTAGTCCAGCCTTGGAAAAAAATGCACACTGATTTGAGGGGGTGGGTAGTGTGGGAAGACAGAAGGAAGGCAACACAGCAACATCAAAGCTATAACCAGTAAGATATGATTATGTAAACTGGGTCTGAGAAAGCAGAAAAGTGTTAACCTACCATTTGGAGACAAAGTCACGGCTGGCATCGAGTGCATACTTGGCTCAGCTATGTACTTGAAGTCTACAGGAATGTCCCTGCAAAAGGAAGAAGTATGTGTGTTATGAAGACATGGAGAAACTCCAAAGGGTTGTCTCCAGTTAGTTCATTTAATCAGCCACTGAACTATGAAGCCTGTATGGAGATGGTTAAAGGAGTCAAGAAACACAAAAAGCTCAGAATGAATGCCCACCTAGAGAGCTCCAGCTGTGGAGACATAACCTCTGACAGAGGGAATCTGCCCCAGCCAAACCAGAGCCCAAAGCCTAAAGCAGAATCAGAATCCCATCTGTTAGAGCTGTAAGACAAAGATACTCTGTTGCCTCCAGTTTAACTGCAGCACTTAAAAATCCTTCTACAGGCAGCAAGAAGAGAGTGATAAATGCAGGGATCTTACTGGAATGCCTTGCTGGTGGGAGTTTTGTTTTCTCTGGAATATTGCTGCCCTTTCAGTAAACTCAAACCCAGAAACCAGGAGTCTCTTTCTTTCTTTGTTAGGAGGAAGTTGTTTTCAGTGAGGGTGGTGAGACACTGGCACAGGTTGCCCAGGGAGGTTGTGGCTGCTCCCTCCCTGGAGGGGTTCAAGGCCAGGTTGGAGGAGGCCTTGAGTGCCCTGTGCTAGTGGGAGGTGTCCCTGCCTATGGCAGGGGTTGGAACTGGATGATCCTTGAGGGCCATTCCAACCTTACGATTCTATGATTCTCTTGTCTCTGTGCCAATACTCTTTTCCTCCTGACCTCCCCAGATGAGAAGCCAATGAATTCGAAATGCTCCCAGCTGAACTGAACCATGAGCTCCACAGTCTTGACTGTGTACAGGACTGTGTCAGAGGCTGTCAAGAACAGGCTGCCCTGTACAAAGGCCTGGGGAAAAGAACAGGCAGAGCCTACTTCTGACTCTGCACCACTGTCATTTGGGTTTGACTACACAAATTGAATTACTAATGGTCTGTGCCTATTCACAGTATTCCTCATTCCACCTCCAGAAGACTGGAAAGAAGGGAAGGCAAGCACATGGCTTCCTCATTAAGCAAAAGAAATCTCCAGCAGAAAACAGATTTGATTAATGTATTCAGCAGAAAACCCATGCAAAATGTTCTGCAGCAACATTAATTAATACAAAGGGGGTGGTTGTGATTTCATTGTCTAATGCACAGGGTGGAAGGGCTGCCAGGACACTGCTGGAGCAGAGAGCGTGGGTGGCTGCCTGGTACTGGCTGCCTGAGCCTTGCTGGATGGCAACATTAGCAAGGTAATTAGAATTCTGCTTTGTTGTGGAGTAAGTTATTTCCTGTCATCTTGTGTTAAACAATGTGCACATGGGCAGCAGGGTGAGGAGCTGCTCTGCTGTCAGGAAGCACCACAAATGCTCCTGTGAGTGAAATGTTAAAGTCATTCACCCCTCAGAATAAGAAGGGCAATGCCCTTAGCATGCTCTGTGGGCAAGAGCAGGGCTAACTGCCTTGGGAAAGAACAGGCCTGGCTTCCCAGTGGGCAGACATAAGACTACTGTGGGACAGTAAAGTCTGTAAAAGAACAACAGGAAGTCCCCAGACCAGCAGGACAGAGAAGCTCCCTGTGGCCCATCCAACCCTCTTGCATTAAATTCCAGTCAGCTCCAAACCTCACAGAATCACAGAATTTTAGGGGTTGGAAGGGACCTCCAAAGATGGGACTCCAACCCCTTATGCCAGAGCAGGATCACTAAGTGCAGGTCACACAGGGACACACTGAGGAGGAGTTTTCAAAGCCTCCAGAGGAGGCTCCACAACCTCTCTGGGTAGGCTGTCCAGTGCTCCACACCCTCACTGTAAAGAAGTGTCTCCTTGTGCTGGGGGGGGAACCTCCTGTGCTCTAGCTTGTACCCATTGTTCCTTGTCCTGTCACCACCAAAAGGAGCCTGGCACCTTCATCTTGACATCCACCCCTCAGATGTTTATAAGGTGCCCATCTGCAACAGGACAGAAGGCCAAGATCTGACCTTGCTGCAGCAATGATCAGCTCCCACCATCCAACACTCCCACAGGTCACCTGGAGTTCTCAATGCCAGTTAAAAGCAAGCCCACTGGATGCTCCATTAAAAGGCAGTCTCATCCCAGAAGGTGCATGTCCACTGCTGGAGTACTGCAGTGAAGGCTGTGCTGCCTTCTCTCCCTTTACAGGTGAAGTGGGACTCACCTACTGGCATTTATTTCATAGAATGGTAAGGTTGGAAGTGACCTCAAAGATCATCCAGTTCCAACCCCCTGCCATAGGCAAGGATACCTCCCACTAGTACAGGTCACTCAAGGCCTCATCCAACCTGGCCTTGAACACCTCCAGAGTCTTTAAGGTAGCTCTGTGTTAGGTTGAAGCCCAGCAGACATGCTTGGGGCAGCTGCTGCATTACACTGTTAGGCAGGATGAGGAGACAGATTCAAGTTTCACATTTGCTTCCAGTCAAGTTGCTTAAATAAGTAACATCAGCCAGCTCCCATTAAAAAAAAAAAAACTTGGAAAAAATTCCCAAGCAAGATGCTGTCATGGCTGCCTGACCTCACAACCCATGTGGTACACTGTCTGTTGACATTTTTACATGTGAAGATCTTCAAGTCCTTTTCCCACTTCACAGCACTTCAAAAGCTGAGAAGTTTTAAATATCAAAAGGACTGTCTGTTAGCCCAGGTTTAGAAATGCTCTAATACAACTTCTTTCCCAAGCAGGAGGGAGAAAAATGCTTTTAAAGAAAGAAGGAAAAAAACCCAAACCAAATAATCAAACTCAATCCAAACCAGATTGGGGATCCACACATCATGAAGAGCTCTCTCAGGGGACTACAGTATCTCTCCCAGGAGTGATGGAGAGAAGAGGCTTTATGGAAAAAAAACTCCTAAGCCTGTCAGGACAATAACTGAGCTACCACTGTACAGTTCCTGCTTTGCTAGAGGACTTGAAGGTAAAAGGAAATAAAAGCCTCCAAGGTCAACTGCCCAAATCATTTTGCTTTTTATCCAGGCAGGATCAGAGCCATAGGAAGCAGACAAAGACAAAACAACATTTTACATCTGCAGGAAGGAAAAACACAGATGATGACACCCATGCCAACTTCACTACCCCTGCTGTGACAACACAATCCCATGACATGTGAAAGCAGAGAAATGTTGAAGTATTCCCATGAAGATTCCTAAAGACACCATTTAAAATCTGTGCTGTACTTGCAGCCTGAACTTCCAGCAATTCACTGCACAGCATGGTCAGATTTATGCACAGGATGAACTCTTGAGCTGTGCTGAAGCCATTACCAGCTCTGGCCAAGGCAAAATGTTTACAAAACATACTACAGAATTCCTTTAAACAATTGAATCTAAGCAATTAGACCAGCTTTAATTACTGCCTTTGAAGGCCATGCTCTGGTCACAATTAATTCTGCTTTGTTTCTGTCAGACACTGAAGAAATACTGTGCTGAAGAACATAGGGGGATCAGGGCATGCATCTTCATAGGCTGCACATAGTTTTCCTTATGAACTCATGGAAAAAAGGAGGATTTGAGGTGCAACATGAAATAATTGGCCATGGAGGATTTCATGCTCCAAAAGCTTCTGTGTAACTTTAACACACTGTAAAAATCTGGATCATGAAATTGCAAGAATCTGCTTAGAGACTGATTCACATGGATCATGGCAGGTTGTGGAGGAAGGTTTTCAAGTTGTGCCTGGGAAGACAGCATTACATTTATGTTTCATAAAGCCAAAATAATCCCCTGATGAGTGTGTTAGCATTGCCTCCAGTTGGGTTCCCTATTACCCAAACAGGGGAGCTCTTCCTTCAGTGTACAGCAAGCTCAGTAGATAAGGGTTTTTTTTTCTTCAGAAAGAAAAAAAATCTGCCACTGGAACAATCAGGTTGCAATGTTCCCATGCCAGAAGCCTTTTGCCTTTCCAGCTCTTCCCCACAGTGACTAAATCCACCCACTTTGCTATTTATTTCAGCCAGCACCACGAAGCTCACAGAACAAGGGCAATCCAGTCTCAAGGAACTAACAGATTTGTGCAAGCAAGATCATCCTCCCACTTGTCAGAGAGGAGACATTCCTTAGCAGACATGATATTGTAAAGATCCTTCTGTAAGGGGCTCAGGAAATGCATGTGCCTAATTAGGAAGCACTGAAGAGAGGCTCTCTTGCAGTGCCATATGGTGACAGCATTACATGTCTAGCCTACGCCTGGGCTCCCAGACTTTGGTCATTCCCACTGCTGCTGCTGGCAACGAGAGCAGTCCATCACAGACATGCTGAGGGCTTTGCTGGCTGCCTGGCTAACATTTGAGCACCACAGATTGGAGTCTCTTGTCTAGGTTTGAAAAAAAAACAAAACAAAAAAAAAAGCCAAGCTAGGAAGGAACTGATTAGTCACAGAGTTAGTGGCTGTATTGTGCAGCAGCTTTGCATGTGTGAGCAGCAAAAGGAACTGGATACCTAAAGATATGGGAGTGATTATTTAAAAAAGAGATCTGACATCCTAAAGAAATCTTAAGTCCTAAGATGAAAATCTTAGGACCCAGATCCTCCTGGAAAACATTTCAGATAGGGGAGATTTGTTTTCTCCCCAGATTTGTTTAAAAATAGGAAGCCATTTAAAATGATGTTTCACTTTTCTGTCAGCCATTGTATTCACACTGTGGGTAACAATGATTGCCAAAAAAACCCAGACTACCAGAAAACCAGAAACAAGGCTGCACTAAACTGTTATATAACACTCTGCACATCCAAGCTCAAAGCATTCAAACCTGACACACACTAATGTAACAGAGCAGGCATTTCTGCAAAACAGCCATCTTAGGGCTAATACACCCTTAGGGAAAGGAGAGAGAAGAGAGCACTAATAGAGTGCAGCATGCATCAGGCTGACAGGGCTGTCTTATGCCTTTCTCTGAGAGAAGGGAAAAATCCATGAAGTGTCTCTAGCATTAAGCCAGAGCAGAGATTTAAAGCCAGCTCTTCCCCAGTTAGGCTTCAGTACATCCCAGGATCCTAAGTGCTATGTATACATATGTGGAACATCTTCCTTTTCAGGAGAGCCTGAGGGATCTGAGGCTCTTCAGCTTGGAGAAGAGGAGACTGAGAGGTGACCTCATTCATGTTTATAAAGATGTAAAGGGTGAGTGCCAGGAGGCTGGAGCCAGGCTCTGCTGGGTGATGCCCAATGCCAGGACAAGGGGCAATAGGTGGAAGCTGAAGCATTGGAAGTTCCATGGAAACATAAGGAAGAATTTTTTCCCCTGTGAGGGTGACAGAACACTGGAACAGGCTGCCCAGGGGGGTTGTGGAATATCTCTGAAGATATTCCACACCTGCCTGGAT